>PVJA010033104.1:0-23527 GCA_004027025.1 Myocastor coypus | reverse complement strand
TCTCTCTCTCTCTGTCTCTGTCTCTCTCTCTCTCTCTCTCTCTCTCTCTCTCTCTCTCAATGTGAGGATTATACATCTTTCAGTGCTTAAGAATATACTTTAAGGGAGTAAGAGACTTTGATGTTGAGTAGCCCATTTAGAAATGCAAAAGAAAATAGTCATCCCTTGATTTCTACCTGAGTTCTATACTCTGAAGGCATCTCATGAGCTGACTCAGCTCCAGGGTAGGTGGCTACCATCTGGACAAGACAGAAGGTAAGCCCACATGGAATACCACTGCCTTTTACCTATGTGTGACTCTGTCTTCCTGGGGCCTGCAATTCAGCTTAAGTTACAGTTGGTTTCAGCTGTCACAGTCATGCTTAAAGACATAAGCATTGCTCACAAGGATGAGAGCTGAGCCACTGCTCTCTAATCGTCTGTGAGAGAATGAGGAAACAGGAAAAAGCAAGTAGCAGGTAGTCGGAGCACTTCTCACAGTAGTGCACAGTGTCTGGAAATCATTACTCTCTTACAATCTTGTTTTGCTATTTATTTTTTTATTACTTTTGATAAGAAATAACAGTGGGACAGTTTCACAACATATTAGCAGGACAGCCACAATAATTAATACAGTGCACATTCTTGTCTTCATAGTAGTTGTTCTGAGTACAAGAAGCAGACTTTTAAAAACACTATTGGTACAAACATTTCTTCTTGTTGAACTAACAGAATGTAGTTGTGTACATAGTCCAATATTCCATAATAGTAGTGGGTTATCGACAGAACTGGCAATGTCAGAAGCTGTTGACTTGAGTCTTTTACAGCTCAGCATATTAATCTGGCTTTACTTTTTATGCCTTGTCGTTAAAGTTTTCTGCTGTGTGGTTAAGGGCAAGTTAAAACAAGACTTATATAACAAAACATGTAACTTTGTATCTCACAGGGTCAGTCACATCCCCCAGGATTGTTTTGCAATTCATACAATTGTCTTTATTATTTTTCTTCTCTTAAAAAAAATCACCTCTAGACATAGATAGAAGAACGAATGGCTTGAAGAATTCCACCCTGATCCCTATGATGCGGAAACTTCTAAGACATGTGTGACATGTGTATACCCACTGCCTTAGTTACTCTTCTGTCATTGGTGGGACAAATACTCGACGATCAAAATGAGGGAAGGAAAGGTTTATTTAGCTCACAGTTCCTGGAGGCTTCAGTCCATATTCAGCTGGCTCCAAGGCACGTGGCAGAGGGCAACCTTTCGTGGTGGCTGGTAAGAGCAAGAGCGCAGGGATAGAGGTAGCAGCAGCTCAAGCAGATAACTTCTCTTCCTTTCTTACATTGAAATGCAAATCACCTATGCCAGGGAAGGGGCAGCACCCATTTCCACAATACACAGTTACAAATTCCTGAAGCTGCTATACACAAACCATAACATTTGACCCCTGGACTCCCAAGACTCATGCACATGCCTTTATGCAAAAGACATTTTAGTCCATCTCTAAGAGCTGCCAAAGTCCCAATAGTTTCAGTGTGGCTGAAAAGTCCAAGTCCAAAGTCTCTGTGAGCCCCTATAGGAATGAAAATTTGAGCAATTCAACATTCAAAGGCAGAAAACACATTACCATTCCAAAAGGTACACACAGCAGGATACCAAGCATTGGGACCAACACAAGCCCGAAATCCAGAAGGGCCAACATTAAATCCTACAGGCCCTTTAAGAACATCAGAAACAATCTGTGGCAAATTGTAAGCTCCATGTGGTTGTGCCTGTACAGCACTCTTGGTAGTTTTAGCTCTCATGAATTCTCCCTTAGGCTGGCTTTGCTCTCTCTTTGCAGTTTCCCTTAGATAACCCACATTCCTGGCTTTTCCAAACTTCAGAGGATTCCACAGAATAGACTTCTCACAGCTTCATACACAGTTCTTGCAGGGGCACATTGCCTGGCCTCCCAGGCCTTCTTCTGTAAGCGAGATGGAAACCTTCTTAACCTCAGAACTCCTACATTCTCGGTGCACCTAAAATCACTGCCATGTGGATGACGCCAAGGTCTGCTGCCGGCTGGAGCAGTAGCCAGGCTATCCTTTCCCTTGACTTATAGGGGTTAGGTGTATGGATTGCTGAGCACTCTGACCCTGATTCCAAGGAATAAATTCTCCATGTCGGTGTTGTTCTGGAATCTGGTGCACCCACTGCCATTCTGGAACAAAGGGCTCAGTGGCTTTCTCCTCAGGGCAAAGTCCCTGACCTTTGCAATTCTGAGGCTGCAAAGGGTGGAGACCTGCCACCTGCTGTGATGCCTGCAGGCCATCTTTTCCATTCTCTGGTTCCTTCTCATCAATGGCGATCTCTTAGCTCTATCTTTGCAGTCCACAGCTTTACTGGCACTTCCTCTCTGGCCAAACTCACAACATTTTGAGCCATCCTGCTGGACTCCTTGCTCGTGATTCTCATCATAAGTCTGGATAAAAGGCCCCAGTCATAGCCATGCCAATGCTCCCATATTTGGCTGCTTTGAAATATCTTTTGAAAGATTAATCAGTCCACCATGCGTAAGCACAGTCTCAGGCAAAGTCTCTGGACATGCACAAAATATAGATAACTTTTCTGCCAAGTCAAAGCACAAATGATCTGGAGTCTGACAACCAATGCAGTCCTTCTTCCCAGCAGAAACCTCCCGAGCTTGGTCTTTACAGGCTGGCTTTCTATCAGTCTTCTGCTCTCCTGAGCTTTGACCAGAATCTCCCCTACAGAAGAGCTGAAGCTATTCCAGCTCTTCACAAGTAGGCAACATCTCCAAACCTTTCCTATCTCTTCCGATAAGCCATTCCCAAAAACTTGTAATCTACATGGTCAGGTTAGTTACAGCAACAACCCCACTTCTGGTTTCAAATTTTGTCTTAGTTACTTTTCTTTCATTGCTGGGACAAATGCCCGACACTCAAAATAAGGGAAGGAAAGGTTTATTTAGCTCACAGTTACTGGAGGTTTCAGTCCATATTCAGCTGGCTCCAGGGCAGAGTGGCACATGGCAGAGACAAACTTTCATAGTGGCAGCTAAGAGCAAGAGCATGAAGGGAGGAGTAGCAGCACTGGAGCAGCTAACTTCCTTTCCTTACATTGAAATGCAAATTACTTGCCCTAGGGGAGGTGCAGCACCCACACCCACAATAATCAATTACAAATTCCAGAAGTCGCCTTATGGCTGCATGAGGCTTTGGGCGGCACACCTATACACAAACCATAACAAGTACCTAGTTCCTTTGGAGATTTTATCATGAGGCTACTTAAAATTTACAGATTTCTTTACTTGGGTAGATGCAGATAGCCGTGTGATTGTATACTTGATTGTATTATGTGGTGTGTGGCATTTATTGGTGTAAACTGAGGCATTCTTGCATCCATGGGGTGGCAACAGCTTGATCACACTGTTGGGTCTCTTTAATGTGTTCTTGAAGTCAGTTTGCAAGTATTTCATCAATGATTTTTACAGCATTATAAAGATATTGGTGCATAGGTTTATTTCTTGTGTCCTCGTCCATTTTTGGTACCAGGGTGTTATTTGGAAGTATTCTTCTTTTCTATTTCATGGAATAACTTGGAGAGCAGTGTTGTTAATTCTTTAACTATTCCATCACTATTATAAATTCCTGTGTCCTTGAGGTTGTATTTTGTTGGAAACGTCTTGTTATTTCTTTACTCAGCAGTTGTTTCTTACTTAAGTTTTTCTTCTGTGTCCTGTTTCATTTTGGCATCTTATGTGTACCTAGCTATAAGTCTTTTCTAGTTGCTTACTTTATTAAAGTATAGATTTTGAAAATATGTGCTAAAGATCATCTATCTTCAATTGTATCTCTTTTCCACTGCTCTTTTCCTTTCTTTTTTTTTTTTTTTTTTTTTAAGAATTTTTTATTTTATTTATTATTTTTTTCTTGTTTCAGAACCTTTGTTTATTCACTCATTTTTATGGCCGGCTCAGCCCACCCCAAGGGCAGGGCTGGCGCAGCATGTGGTGCCGGGGATTGAACCACGGTCCCTGAAGCCGCCCAAGCTTCCCCAAGCAGGCGCTTTAGACCACTGAGCCATCCTGCCGGGCCCCTCTTTTCCTTTCTAATAGCCTTGGTTGAGGCATTTCTCTCTCAGGGTTTTTTAGACAGGAACTTTCTAGTACTTTTTAAAGGACAGCTTTTTGTTTCATTGAACCTTGCATTGCCGTGGTTGTCTGTTTTGTAATTTCAGTTCTGATGTTTGCTTCTCTCCTTGTATTGATTTTGCCTTGAGTTTGTTCCAGTTTGTCTCAGGCCTTGAGATCCCCCTAGGTGACTGGAGGGAGGGGCTTTGGCCATGACCACATGGAGGTGCCTATGTGACTGAGCTGCCTTTGTGAAGTAGTCAGAGTGGGCACCCAGGCCTGAGTGGTCACCGGCCCCTTAAGGGGACATGGAATGTTGGCCCTTTGTCCTTGGTCACTAGGGAACTCCAGGCAGAGGAAGGACAGTGGATCCAGTCAGAGGGAGAGGTGAGAAGGGCTGTGCTCAGGAGAGGGGCTGTGGGCCAGAGATTGGAAGCTAGAGACCCTGGTGGGGTCAGAGCAGGAATCTCCAACGAATGTGGAGGCTGAGGCTGTTCCTAAGGTGACTGAGGAGGACCAGTGTCCTTCCGTATCAGAGGTGACCTGCAACCCGCTGCCCTGGGTGGGGTTTAGGTACCGTGAACACTGGCTTTCCTGAATAGTCAGGTTTTCATTAAGGGATGTCATAGCCACAGTATTGAGAACTTTAAACTGATTCTGAACATCCTTTGATGCTTTGTAGTGCTCACCCTTTGTCTGGCGTGCATGTTGGGTCTCACTGAGCTGGGTCCCCTCCCCAGTGGGCTCATGCCCGGGAGCGGCTGCTGCTCAATTGCTGATCCCTGAGGCAGGGTCTGTGGGCTGTGCAGGTTCCCCTGGAAGGTACCAGGCACATCTTCCAGAGGCCTTATAAGACCAGAGAGGGGAGCACTTTCCAGGCCTCCTGGGTGAGTTTGTCCGTCTGTGGGACAGTGGAACCCTTGGAAAGCCTGGTCTCCCTCCAGTCTCTGGTGATTGGAATCACCTGGTGTATGTAACAGGCCTCCCTTTTTCCTCTGACTGGTGAGTGGTGACTGACCGTGGAGAGCGGAGGCTTTGCTGCTGGTGGGACCGGGCAGCTTCCTCAGCCTGGCGGTTGTGCCTAGTGCTAGGGCAGCTAAAGTGCCAGTCTTGCCGGACGTGGTGGCGCATGCCTGTAATCCCAGCACTCGGGAGGCTGAGGCAGGAGGATCGGTACGAGTTCGAGACCCAGGCTGGGCTACAAAAGTGAGCTCAAGGTCAGCCTCAACTGCCGAGACCCTGTCTCAAAAAGACATAAATAAACAAACAAACAAACAAATAAAATAAAATAAAATAAAGTGCCAGTCTCGTCAAATAGCAGCGAGGACTCTACATCCTGTGTTTGTGTTTCCTGCCTTTGGAGTCCTATTGATGGTGAAGAACCAGATCAAGGTGCCTTCCTAGTCACTTAAACATGTCGCGCATCAGCCCATGGCAATTACTAGAGTGTTTATCTGTCTCTTAATCTGATTCATATTTTCCCTTATTTGCATTATTAGTGTTCGCGGCTGTCTACTATGTGTCGTCTCTATTATAAGGGTGGATTCTATTTATTAGTGTTTAGGTCTATGTACTGAGTGTACTCTCTTGTGAGAGTAGCTTATATTTGTTAGTGTTCATGCCTGTGTACTGTGTGTCCTCTCTGATCAGGGAGGATTACAGAAGGGGTTCCTCCTGCAGAAAGCTGGTCCCCTGGCACTGGCGTCAGCCTTCTGGGGCCCTGCAGTGGTGGGCCCTGATGGCAGTGCCACCTCTGTCAGCTATGGGGCTGCCTCTGAGGGCATCTCCAGAAGCAGTTCAGTGTGATGTGGAGAACAGGACTCGATCCTCTTTGGGCTTGCTGTCAGATCTGCCCCACGCTGGGCTGGGGTGTGATGAGGGCTTAGTGCTCTCCATGTCCTGGTAGGCAGATGGTGTGTTTTGTGTGCTCAGTGTGCGGGGTGTGTTTCTCAGCACCAGTAAGGAAGTAAGCATTTAATACAAATATGGTTTCTATAGTGGAAGTGTTTGTCAGAAGCCTTTCTGGTGGCAGTGAGCTAGGAGGGAAGGCTGCTGTACTTCTCTGTGCTCTGTGCATTCATAGGGACCTGGTCTCTGCTTTTCAGAGCAGTGGTTGTGAACAAGCCCTCCTGGGCAAGAGCAGCTCAGTGTCCCCGACGGCCATGTGCCCACTGCCGAGGGCTCCCTTGCAGGTCTTGGGCCCACTTAGCTGGGTGGTGTCCTTCAGGGTGGTGGTCTGCTAAAGTGATTCCTGGCTTCTGCAGCTTCTGGTTGACCTTGAGAGTGAGTGGTTCAAGGTTACATGAAGAGATTGCTCATGTACCACGTATTGCTTACTGAATGACAGAGTGTAGTAGGGAAGATGACATGAATGCTTTTAATTTTCCATTTTGCATATTTTACAGTTTTAGGGTTTCATTTTGTACCAGTCCTCCTCTGGAATACACCATGGAATAAAATCAGAAACATAATTAGTACTGATATGTAATTGATCCCTGGATAGGGTGAAAAAGAATTGCCCAGGTATGTACCGCTTCCTTCCAATTTTGTCACTTAGGCAAGAATAGAAGTCAAGTTCACATCCTTTAATACAGTAGAGAGAAAGGGAAACAGAGGCCAGGAATAGAGGCTGAGGCTGTGGCTGTGGTCAAACATAGTGACCTGCAACAAGGATGTTTCCAGTCTCATGGCTGTGGTCAGTGTTGAGCTGTCCAGCCCCTGATAGCCTGAGGTCATGTCCTCAACTGCCACCAGCTCTGTGTTGCAGGGCCCTGAGTGAGGTTTTCAAAGCTAGAGCTTCTGGCCCCACAGGGTACTGGCCAGTCCTCTTGCCAAGGGCCCTGAAGCAGCCCAGCACTGGGCGCTCTGTGCCTGTGGACCAGGCCAGCTGCTCCACACCAGGTGCCATGGAGCCAAGGTGGGCAGGGCCTCGAGGTGGCCCTCGTGTCAGTGGGCCTCATGTGGGAGTTGAGTCTTTACCCCAGTGGCCTGCTGCTTCCTTTGCCACCTTCCTGGGTAGACCAGGCCCTGAACAGCTAAGCGGGGGCATCCTGCACAGCACAGGGGCCGTGTACCTGAAGCTCATGAGTCACTCAGCACCATCCTGTCTCGCAGTGCAGCGTAGGGGTGGCCAGAAGCTGGCCCTTAATGAGCAGCTGCACATGCGGGAGCAGGAAGCTGCCTCACTGTGTTCTGCCTCACTGTGTTCTGTCCGTGCTTCCCCTGAGCAGGTGTGGGCTCCTGTGCATGAGGAGGACTTCGGGTCTGTGGTGACCAAGTGATTTTGCCTCCTCCTTTAGGCATGGACAGTGCCGGCAATCAGAATGACAGGGATGCTCCCGAGGCCATCAACCCCACAAGCAGAGAGCTCAGGGCGACCTGGGGCATCCAGAGGAGCATGATCGTGCAGCGGGAAGGTGCTGGGGACACTACAGGGGACCCTGCCAGGCAGCGGTCACACAGGCTCTCCCTGCAACACGGCAGGAGGTGGCCGAAGTGCACTGAGCAGGTCGGAGAGCTGAGCACAGCCTGGAGGCGAGGAAGACAGGATGTGGCAGAGTCGCTTGAGGTCTGCAGAGAGCCAGCATTCTGCCCGGCAGTGCCTGTGCAGTGCGCCGCCTTAGAAAGACCCAGTGCCAGGGGTCCAGAGGCAAAGAATAGGCCAGCTCCCAGGTCCCAGTGTGAGAAGGGACAGCTCACCTCTTCTAAGAGGCTCAGAGCCTGGGGTGAGCAAGGTGACGTCCCTCACAGTGACAGCCGCACATTGGAGGGGCTTCTGAATTGCCTTCCAAGAAAGCCAGAGCAAGAAGCCACAGAAGGGTGGCCTGAGGGCTTCCGTGGTCGCCCTAGGAAGCAGCGCTGCTGGGAGGAGGATGCCAGCAGCACTGTGGAGGTCCAGGCTCCCAGTGCCAGCCACAGCGTGCCACCCTGCAAGCAGGACACTGACACCAGGGCTGCCTGGAGGGCTGCGGCCCAGGCAGCTGAGAATGACAGAGCGTGCGAGCCGAAGGCAGCCGTGGTTCAGGGACTTAAAGACGAGCGCTGGGACCTGCGCAGCCCTCAGCCTGAGCGCCAGGGCTACGCCCCCAGAGCCCTGCACTGTGTCTGCTGCCAGCCTCCCAGCAACAGGTGCGTCAGGGTCTCGGGCAGGGAGGACCTTGCTGGTGTTCAGAAGCCGAGGCATGGACGGGCACAGCGCATTCCCGACTCGCTCGGGCACGTGGCGACTGCCCCACTGGTGTGAGTGGTTTGGCTGGCAGAAGCTGCGCAGTCCCTGGGGGAGAAGGAAGCTGGGGTGCAGAGGGCTGCCTGCCGTCTGCATGCTGTGGCTGGCAGCCACACTCCCTGCAGTGGAGCCCAGGAGAGCTCACTGCCCACCCCAGAGCCACAGCACCAGGGCTGTGGTGTAGACAGGGACCATGGCTGCTGTGGGGGACCTCCAAGGAAGCGGGTGGGGTGCAGGCCCCACAGGTGCCTGTGTGGCCCACGTGGGGTGCTGGGGCTCGGGTGCCCTGGGGACCAGTTGGGGATGATGCTGTGTAGCTGTGCTGTGCACACGGTAGCCACAACTCACTGTGAAGATTTTCTGGTGGCAAAAATGACAGAGCAGGTCTGGCTGGCTGTTGAAGCGGAGGGAAGAACATGTGGGCGTTATTAGTCCCATGCCTCTGACCCTCCCTATTTCTCATGGTGTGTGGCATGTCATTAAAGGCTGCTGGCCTTGTGGCACGTTGAGCAGCGATGGCACTTCTCCCCACCCCGAGTGGTCACTTTGTCCTCTCAGGTTGATGACCCACTGTGACGGTGACTACGTGGGCACTGCTGAGGCGCGAGGGCGGGCCTGGCGGAGGAGCGGGGACAATCGCTTCAGCCTGGACTGCACCGCCCCACAAGCGCAGGGCAAGAGGACTTCAGGCCCCGCCGGGGAGCAGGCACCTGGACACAAACCCGGAGGTGCCCACGACACAGAGCACGAGAGCAGAGCGACGGCCGAGCAGACGACTGGTGCCACCCAGGGCAGCGCAGGTGGACCCGAGGGGTCCTCAAGCCACAGCGGCGAGAAGGCCACGGCGATGCCCCCGCCTGTGAGTATTTGTTCCCCTGGGGAGCAGGCAGTCACCTTGGTCCTGGCAGGCTGGCTGCAGACAGAAGCCAGACCCCGGAGCTGTGCCCCCTTGCCAAGGCTGGCTTTGCCGGTCGTGCGCGGTGTGTGCACACTGGGCGGCCTCGGGAGCGCCCTCGGCCCAGGTCCCTCTCAGCGTCTTGGGCCCACAGGAGCTTCACAGCGTGCTGTCCACCTCCTGTGCTTGCCTGAGTGTTGCCTCGCTTTCCGCAGAAGCCACTTGGAGGCGGGGACTTGGTGCTGAGCCCTGCCCCGGCCCGCCCCTTCCCCTTTTCTGTTCTGAGACAGGACTTCCCCAAGTCGGCCTGTGTGCTGCCTGTTTCAGCCTCCCAGAGCGTTGGGGTGACGGGGCGCACACACGCCCAGCTTGCCCAATTATGCAGAAACGCTGCCCTTCTGCGTGTGCCCGTGGCGCCCTGTAGGCTGTGCTCGGTGCATCGCTTCCCTGTCAGGCATCTGCTGTCTTCCTGCCCTTCCCCTGGCTGCACGCCCTCCTGGCTCTAGGCCGCGGATTCTGCGCCCCTCCGCGCTGATGGGGGGAACTGCCTGCCGCTCCGGTCCAGGGGTGCAGGCGGCTCTGCGTCGTCGGCCCAGGCCTCCCTGGGCTCCTGGCCGCCTGCCTGGCCTCCAGCAGCTGCGGCGACGCCAAGGCGCAGGTGGCTGAGCCTCTAAGCCTCTCTGCCTTGCCGCGCTCGCCCCATGTGCGCCACACGCTGAGGCTGTGAGGGCATAGCTCCTCCCACAGGGACGCCACACTGTGTGTGAGGCGCCAGAGCTTGACCTGACCCACGTACGCCTAGGTGTCACTCCGGGACGAACTCGATCCCACGGGAGGAAGGCCGACCCTCAGCTCCCATCAGACCCCGCGTCTTCCCTGTGGAAGTGTAGGGCGCTGGCGGGCGTCACCTGGGCCTTCAGATGTGTATGGCGTCTGCGAGTAGGAGTGGCTGGGAGCGGCATCAAGCCCCCGAGACCTCACGCCAGGCAGCTGGGCTGGGGGACTCCGGGGCGGGGCTGGGGAACCCCGGGGCTCTGCTGGGGAGGGGACCCTGCGGGAGTCCTCGCCCAGCAGTGCTTGTGTCCCTGCAACCCGGTGGCTACCAGACAGAGAAGTAGGTCACTGATTATCTGGAACCCCAGGGGCGCCCCTCCTTTATTTGTCAGCCCGACGCACAGTCCTACCCGTGGTGGCCCCGCTGCCCACCAGGGTAGGTTGCTTCCCACCAGGCACGGGGTCTCCTGTCGGAAGGGTCCAGTGCCTGCTGGGGAACGTTCGCCTGCTTTGGTGTGCAGGCTGTGACTCCATCTGATCTCACTGCAGCCACTGTTTGGGCCTGGAGTATCCAGCTGTGGGCTAGAGCTGAAAGGCAGGGGACATGCAGAACGCAGGTGCACGAGGGACCGCCCGAGCGCCCC
The DNA here is from genome assembly GCA_004027025.1 of Myocastor coypus. Taxonomy (NCBI): domain Eukaryota; kingdom Metazoa; phylum Chordata; class Mammalia; order Rodentia; family Myocastoridae; genus Myocastor; species Myocastor coypus. Next base: position 12,874 of record PVJA010033104.1, on the reverse strand, counting down.
ACCCAGCTCCAGCTGCTGGGCGTGGCCACACCAACGTGCCTTGTGCAGCAGAGGGGGTCTGTGCAGTTTGCATCGACGAACGCATTGTTAGGTGTCTCACGGACAGTGACCTTGGCACTCACCCTAGCACCCTGGCCAGTGTTTCCTGCCAGAGCTGCACGCTCATCGTCTGATGCCTCCTCTTGGCTCCTGTAGGTGACAGTGGCTCCTGGCACCGTGCCCTGTGCGGGCCCTGGGTGCCGTAGTATGGCACAGCCTGGCGAGGTATACTGTGGCAACAACTGCATTCTCGAGCATGCAGCCGCTGCTATGAGATTTCTAAGCACACAGAAAGGACGCAAACCAAAACGTAAGAAGGTCACAATGAAGTCAGAAGAACTCTGTCTCCCAAAACCTGGTGTGCAGGTGAGCTGAGCCAGGTGACCACGGCTTGACACACAAGCACGTGTGCTGTTGTGTGTTGTGTCCTGTGCTTGCTGCAAGCATGTAACACAGGCCCAGCAGGTGTCCATGCCATGTGAATCCCAGCTCCTCTGCCTCTGGCTCCTGCGCTTAGTTGAGGGCTCATTTAGCCTGCGTGCTATGAAGCCGTGCAGGAAGGTGGCTGCCCTGCAGGAACTCAGGGCCAGGATTCACAGGGCCACCCTTGTGTGAAGTCAAATCCCAAGGAACCCAGGAGGGTAGGTTTAGTGAGGGCTCTGCTTTATTTTTCAACTGTGTGATTTGGAAGACTCGGGACCCTTTCAAATGACAAGCTCTTGGGTTAGTCCTGAGCTCGGCAGGCCTGCCCTGTGGACCGCGCAGGTGCACCTCCTGCCGCCATAATCCTTCACGTGGTCTGCTGCTCACTTCCCTTTGAATGCTTTGGCCTCAAGGCTGCTCCTTTGGAACACCTGGCTACCAGAGAGCAGGGCTGAAACATGCAGTAGAGGGCAGAGCTGAGAGGTTAAACCAGCAGAGTCTCTGTCCAGGAGCAGCATGGCGTTTGTTGCTTCTTGTCTGCAAGTCACGGCACCTTTCTGCTTGGGGCTCAGCACGTCCTGACACCTGCACTCTGGCCTTTTGCGTGGTATGGCGCCTGGGCCTGGTTCTCTGCCTCACTCACACACTGTCCTGCCATCCGGGGACTTGAAGCTCTGCAGTTACTTGTGGTTTTATCTCAGGAGCTTCATGTGCCCCAGAGACCTGACTCCTCAGTGTTCTGTCGGAACTTGAGGGTGCCCCGAGTCTGTAGCGGCATCCCAGCCCAGGGAGGGTGAGGTGCCAGAAGGTAACCTGGCGTGGAGTCTCAGGACACTTACTGCTGGGTGTGAGGCAGCAGGGTGACATTTCTCACTCTAACCATTGGGCTTTCACTGATTATCCAGGGAGGGATTAAAATGTCCTCTGAGCACAAGAGGCCAGCTGCAGAGGAAATTGGAAATGCGGCGAAGAAGGTGGTGGTGATTCCGAGGGGCGACACCTCGGGGAAGGAGGCTGCCAGCAAGAGCAGCACACCCTCCTGGGCCCACAACCACAAGGCCAGCACAGGGGTGCCAGAGAAGACTGCTGCTCCCGCCCCACTACACTGGGGTAAATGTAGGTGTCCCCTTGATGTGAGCCTCTGGGTGTCACCCCCACACTGGATCACCACCGGGGTGGATAGGCAGTTGAGACTGTTTTAGTGCCATGTGGACACCAGTCACCAGCAGCCTGAAGCAGATGCCGGTGTCCTGGCCCCCTTCAGCCTGGCTGTGCATCCCCCACCTATGGCCCTTTGTCCCAGTGTTTTCCAAAAACACCGCTGGCGCTCCTGGTGGTGCGGCTCTTGGTATCCGGCTGCATGCAGGGCCCAGCTCTGGCCAGCACTTGGCAAGCCTGGGTCCTCTGGCTCAGATGTCACTTCATCATGGCCCTGCACAGAGCGCGAGCTTTTCCATATTACTACTTCCACACATAATCAAGTCCTTTGCCACACTGCAGGCTTCACTGTGCAAGTTAGTGTTGCCTTGGAGAGCTTCCGACAGCTTTTAGAAGCCCACAGGATTTTTGACTTGGCAACAGATGTTTGATTCCCATGGATTGCACACTGCCCCACTCACGTATTCGAGGAAATCTTGAAGAACACCTGCCACTGCTTGCAGGCACCAGAGTGAGTGCTGTGGCCTCCTCCACACAGGGCAGCGTCCTCGCTGAAGGAGGTCACTGGCTGGTGTCGGGGTCCCCGCTCCTCTGCATGTTCAGGCTGCAACCCCGGCCCAGCCGGTGAAGAAAGACACATTTTGGGTTGTGGCATGTAGCACCGGCTTAGGTCACGAGACTTGGCTCTATCTTGTGATGAGGATGCACAGAGCACAACCAATGTGAAGTTGTTTTCAGCTCAGGCTTTAGTACTGCTTTCTCCCTTGCTCGAGCGCTGTGATGGCGAGCCTGGGCCACAGGTGCTGCAGCAGCCATTTGTACCCTGAAAGCTCTATCAGATTCACCATCACTGCTCTGGTGTATTTTGTCCCCTTCAAAAAGTGTCAGCAGGTTGGGTACCCCGGAGTTCCTGAAGTCCATGCCCTGTTGCATTTGCTGTTTTCTCAGCTTACCACATGTCACCTGGGGGCAGGGACTGATGTAGGTGAGTGCCGGATGTCATGCAGTTAAGAATGTAACATTCTTCCAAGGCCAGGACTGGAGGCGGAATTGCAAGTACTGTAAATTAATCCAGCGGCTACGCTTTGGTGGACCTTAATACACCTTATGTGGATTAAGCAGTGAATTGCATGCGGACAGGTGTTGTGTCTCAAAGGCTCACCAAGGTGGAGCAGCTATACAGGAGCACTTCTGTACAAAGACGAATACTGAGAAGTGAGCGCCACTGTGTGAGTGCATACCAGGCCAGCGCTTGCATCAGGGCCCCAGTGCTGAGCGCCATGATGGGCATGCGGCCCTGGAAGAAGCACTGAGCCTTTGACCGCAGGCACAGTGCCCGGATGATGGGTGTAAGCTGGATGCAGTCCCTTGTGGACATGAGCATGCAGAGTCACGGCCAGAACTTTGAGGGGTCATTTAGGAGCCCCATGTGCTGGCTGGAGGTGGTTGAGGTGGGTGGGGATAGTAGGTTCTACAATCACCATGTCACTTTCAGGTGGAGCCAAGGGATAAAAGGAGCTCATGGCATCAAAGAGAAAACCTGCTTCTCTGCACAGAGGCAGGAGGTTTTCATCTGTGCAGGGGATCCTCAGTTTATAGGCTCCACTGGCAGGCAACTGGGACAAATGAACACAGGAGCAATTTTCCCAGTGCTTGCACATCTCTGCATAAAAACAGATGGACGTGCAGATGGTGGCATGTATAGGGACACACTTAGAGCTGTTTGCTGCTAGAGTTTCTCTGTTGTCCCAGAAATGTCATATTCCTAAACAGTAATTGGGAGGATGGTAAAGCGATTGGCAGAGCCATCTGGGGTGGCAGGGCAGGTGCCCCAAGGGCCTGATAGCAGGTGGGACGGGTGGTGTCCAACACTCTGGTTCTGCCTCCCCAGCTGCCGGCGAGCTCATGTGGGCTAGGCAGGCTTGGGTGGGGAGGTTTGAGGAGGCTGGCTGGGCATGTCCAGCCCACATGCCCATGGGCGAACTACCTGGCAGAGTGGTTGCTGCAGCTCCTCACGGAGGGGCCTCTGTGCGTCCTGCACCCCGGTCCCTGGGACCCCTTCAGGAGGATTCAGGTGAGCAGGGCCCCGATGTGCAGGAAGCTCCACTGCTCCCTCCTCCCCAGGTGTGTGGTTCCTGCAGATGGGCCTCTCGCTCCTTAACCACCTATGCGAAGGTTTCCGTCCGCATTAGTAGCTCATGGAATGGTCCTTGGCTTCTCCAGAGGCTGCAGCACCCCTGGTGGGCTTTTCCTTTTTCCTCCAAGGCCTTTTGTCGGCTGTTCCCCACCCACAACTGGCAAGGTATGAAGTGGGCCAAACATTTAAAAACAAAACAAAGCAAAACAGATTCCTGCTTTATTAGAATTTTTCAGTAAAGTTTCATTCTAGACACAATCCCTGGTGGTTTGAACACCCTAAATGAGGATGGGTAGGCATTCAGTGTCATTGTGGTGATGAAAAGGGTGCCACCTTGTGGGGCCAGGTTCCGGTGGGTTTGCTGCACCCTAAATCCCAGTGAAGCCTTTCCTCAGTGATGTACACACACCACACAGATGGTCCCAGTGGTGTGCGGAACTGCAGTGTAGACAGCACAGGTTTCCAGGGGGCACTTAGGGTGTGGGCCCATAGCACAAGTGCTTGAAAAGAGGAATAAATTCTCTGCAGTATTCACATGGAGGAAGTATAACCTGTGAGTGTGAATATTGTAACCTAGAAATCTGAATTAGGATTAGAAATGATATTTTGCCAACTGATAGAGCAATCTTTTTATCTCTTCAGGAGTTACCCAAGGGAATAAAACCAGAACTAAATTTTTATGTCCAAACCAATTTCCCAATTAGGCAAAATTTGTCAAAGGAATAGTTTAGCAGGTGTTTCTATGTTATTTTTATTGCTGGATTTTTCTTGGGTCTCTACATTGTCATTGTTTTGGTATGTTTGAGTGTTTTTCCATAAGTTAAAAGTAGCTTGCTGTTCAGAAAACCAGGTCATCTCTCTGTGAACTTGAATGGGCCAGGCTGGCCCCTCCATAGAGCCAGGCAGCCTGCTCAGTCTGTCACGTAGCTGCCCACGGCCTCCTGGGAGCAGGTGAGAGCCTGGGAGTTTATAGAGGGTCTGTCTCCCCGAATTCACCTTCCAGCAAGAGTTTTGCTCCACTGTTTTTACCAGTGAGGTGCCCTGGAAGAGGGGAAGCCCTAAGCAGGGTGGGGCAGGCAGGTCTCTGTCTCTCTGGGGTTCATCACTGCTTATGGGGTCCCTTATGGTGCAGTTTCCATCTTGACAGTTGGATAGGTTCTGCCCAATGGCTGGAAGGCAGATTTTCTACAACTTTGTTCGTGTGGCTTGTGATAACACGCAGTGTGGGCTCAGTAGCCCACACCGTCAGCTTGTCGTGTGAGGAGATCTCTGATTACTGTGGGCTACTGGCTCAGTAGCCAGCTGTGTTGGGCTCTAGACCTGGCAGCACAAGTTTTATCTGGGACTGTGGCCCAGGCTACTTGTAAGGCTTCCCCTTGTAGTTAATAAGCATTTTGATAGTGTTGGTGCTGGGAATCAACCTGAGGACCTTGTGCTTGCCAGGCAGGCACTGTGCTGCTGAGCTGTATTCCTGGCCTTTACCACAAAGCTTTAGCGCAGTGTTTTGCTATCAGGATCAAGGCAGCAGGAGCTGAAGCAGGTTATGCTGGCCCCATGGTTCCTCTGCAGGCTCAGGCTTCATGGTGTGGGGACTGAGCAGTGCCCCACTGTGCACAGTGCCACCTGGACAGGGCCCGTACAGCTGCCAGGTAGCTTGGCAGCAGGCCTGGATGCTCAGACTGCAAATGGCCTGCCGTGTTATCTTGGTCCTATTTTGGTGTTATATTTATCTGTGAGAATACAGTTAATAGGGAAGTTGTTGGAGTTGAGGGCTATGGCTCAGTGCAAGGTGGCTTTCCTAGCATGCTCAAGTCACGGAGTTCAGTCTGTCACAATGCTGAACAACAAAAGGAAAACAGTTTTGGAGAAGCACTGTGCAAATTTGAGTCTCTGCTCAGAAAAAGGAGTTTCTCACTGTCCTAGAGGCCTCATGGCAGGAGTGTGGCTTCCATGCAGGCAGAAGCAGAGGCACATGAGGACCTTGTGGTGCTGCTGTGTAGAAAAATTCTTTGTGTGTTTTACCATAGAAGAAACCAGAATGTATCTCATAGAGCAGATGAGCTGGAAGCAACTGTCTTAGCATCACCCCAGGTTCTACTCTTTTTGCAAGTAATTTGTATATTATACCTCATTTATACCCTGTTGCTATTTGAAGCCCAAGAAAGGGGTGACAGTGGTTGGGTTCAAAAGAGAAGAAGCCATTGGTTGGTGAGCACAGAGCCTGGTGGCTAGGGAGCCGCATCCCACTCTGCAGCGACGCGTTCCCTCTCAGGTAGTTGGTGGCCTTCGTCCTGTGTATGCATGTGTTCAAGAAGTACACTGGGGCTTGGGTTTGGAATGAGAAGGAAGATATAATGAGGCCAGTAGAGACTGAGACAGCGTGGCCATCCTGTTCTGTAGCTTCCCATTTCAGAAGTGGGCATCAAGGATTTCAAGCCCACATGTGTTCGTGGCCAGAAGCAAGGTAAATGTTAGTGATGGCTCAAGGTTTGCCTCGGGCCATTCTGTACATGCAGGTAGAGGTTTCCTGGAGATGGTGCAAGTGTCTCAGGCCAGAGTTTAACAGTGCAGTACTACAGTGCAAAACCTTGGTGACCGCTGTCCCTGGGCGTCCTCTCTGCCCCTGCTCCTGGGCTCCTGCCAGTATGCCTCCCGTGGCCACAGGCACTGTCGATCGGCACAGTCAGGTCGGCAAGCTGGCCAACCTGCTACACGCTCACAGAGTTGCGGTGTGATTCTGCCCTGCCGTGGGTGGGGCCGTGCTCTGGCTGGGGTTTTTTCTTGTCTTCTGCTGAGACTGTGGTGAGCACTCTTGTTGGTGGTAAGCCCAGGTGGTGAGCTTGTGCTGGACAGCTTTGAGCTCCAGAGCTGTGAGTGTGGGTAGCAGGAGAGCAGCCTCATCTGGGAGGACAGTGAGGTGCCAGGTGACATCCACGCTGACAGAGGGGTGTCACCTTCAGGGTTCTTGGGCTGGGTGTGAATGGGAGCAGGACCTGTGTGCTTTTATCCCAAAATGATTTTTGAAGTTTACATTTTAGCAGAAATTATCTTTGAGTTCTTCATAAAGTGTTATTCTTAAGCTACCTATTTACATTTTGGAGACAGGATCTCACTATGCAGTTCAGGCCAGACTTGTCCTCACTTTGTAGCCCCAGGCCGGTCTTGAACTTACAAACGGTCCACCCATCTCAACTTGCTGAGTGTGGGAACTACAGGTATGCAGCACCATGCCCAGTTCTGTGAAGCTACCTATTTTTGATGAGTTAAAATCTCTAATTTTGCAGCTTAGTGAGGAAATGGGGGTCCTAGACAATTAGCTTGCTGGGTGAGGCAAAACGTTTAAAGGGAGACTATGACCCAGGCCTTTTCTTTATGGAATAAAGTAGGGCCATAGTCCTGAGTGCTGCCAGCAGGCCAAGTTTACGCTTTCCTGAATCTGAAGCCATGCGTGCCCATTTGAGAGCATCCCAGTGATGCCCACGCAGCGCCTGTGCGATTTCTGAGTGTGCTGCAGTATCAGCTGGTGACAGGCGCTGAGGGCCTCCTCTCACCCAGTGTCCTGTGCTCTGCTCTACAGCCCCAGAAGACCCCAGGAGAGAGGACCAAGCAGTGGGTGCTGGCCTGGGCTCTGAGAACTCAGCCCTTTCTGGCTCCTTGGTGGGCAGGCTGCCTGCGTCCAGAAGTCTCCTGCTGCAGAAGCTGCATCCTTTCGCTAACGTGGCAGGAGCCAAACAGAACGTGAATAAGTCAGCGTTGGCCTACGTGGGCCACATCCCCCAAAGGTCCTGCCTCTGGGAGGCCCTAGCAGGCACCTCAGCAGCCAAGCAGGAGGGAGCAGTGTTGGTTCCGCTGGCTGGGGAGTCTGCGGCTCTGAGGGGAGCCGGGAGAAGACCTGGGGTGACTTCGGACCCCACAGCTCCTACAGCCGCAGGATGCCTCAGGGTGGCCGGTCCTGCCCTGTCACAGCCAGAGTCCCCAATTCACCAAAATACAAGGTGCTTCTTGAAGGAGATCATATGGAAAGGGTGGGCCGTTCTATAAGCGTGTGGAGGGGGAGTCTCCTTTCACAGAGTGCTTCACGACTGTCTCGCTCTTTATAAAGCGTAACGACTGCAGATACCAGTGGCTGACTTGGCTCCTCTCCTGTTCTGTTCAGAGCCTGTGAAAGCGGCGACTCAAACAGTGAAAACGAGGTCGGAGGCGAAGCTGCCCTCCACCTTGGGAAGATGTTTAACTTGTTCCAAGTTACAGATAATTGCCATGGGAGTAACAGCCCCAGTGCCGTTCTCCACCTCCAGGACCCTGAACAGGTGTGTGTGGCACGCCGCAGGCAGGGCTCCTGATACAGACGCAGTGAGCTGGCTGGGTTCTGCCAGACCAGGTTCACAGGATCCCCATCACCCCGTGTGGAGACTCCGTGTCCTCCCATTCGGGATCTTTGCCCTCCTCTCCCTGGGCTTCCTGGGGATCTTGTGGCATCTGCGGCAAAGATCCCTAGGTTAGACCAAATATTGCTGTAATCCCACGAGTGTCACGCGCCGGAGCACCCATAGCAACGGAGCTCTGTGTCCCAAGGCCTGGGAGGGTCTGTCCGCCAGCTTGAGAAAACCCTGCCTGCCTGTTTTCTTACTGTCCTCCTCCAGCAGAGGTCACAGTGTGAAGCCCTGGCCCAGCTAGGCCCTGCACCCCCACCGTGGCTGTTTTCTAGGGCTTTCTCTTTCAGCTCTGGGTCCTGCCCTGTGTTTTATTTACATATGTTTTGAAAGCCATTACTAATTAAAATGAAACATGATCTCAATACTTTCCTTAGTACATTTACATAAACGTGACCCAAACACATCCAGACATGTTCAAGTCTTGACCTGTTGTTCTCAATAGATATTTTTAAAATCCACTGTCATGTGATGTGTGAAAGTTGGAATCCTGAATCAGTGCACCTGATTCCTCTCAGGCTCTGTGCTAGTGACAGGGAACCTTTGGGAGCTTTCAGTGAACAGCCTGCCATAGCATGCATGCTGCAGGTTTGACACCACCACCCTATGCTTTCTCGTTATTCCACTAGTCTTAGCTGGGAACTGAGATGTTAACGGAGTCATCCTCACATGAAGTCATTTGGGTATCACGAAGCTCTGAGACAAATATCAGCACTCTTACCAAACATTGGCATCTGGGTTGCAATAATAGATGCACTTTTAAAAACTTTCTGAGCCTTAACAAGTTTTTAAAAAGGCCGAAAAGTGCTACTTGCCTACACTGTAGACCCAGGATCAAGGACTCCGGCTGCATCCCTCCAGGGTCAGCAAGGCCTGGTGGAAGGTGCGGATCTCTTCCTGCCTTCTTCCTAAGTCCCTTTGTGACTTATCTTCCCCTTCGAATCTGGGATTTGTTTCCTGAGGCCGCTGGGTGTTCGGCACAGTCTGTGCAGCATGGTGTGAAGTCCGCTTTCTGCTGGGCCAGGCTAGAGGTTCCTTCTGGGGAGCTGGATAGGGCCCCCCAAGGTGTGGCTCACTACTGCCTCTGTGCGGGGCCTAGGGTCTGTGGCTGTGGCCCTTCTCCTCTGGCAGCACTCACGCTACTCATCAAATTAGCAAATGAGCCCGGCATGGTGGCGCACGCCTGTAATCCCAGCACTCGGGAGGCTGAGGCAGGAGGATTGGTGTGAGTTCGAGACCAGCCTCAGCTACAAAAGTGAGCTCAAGGCCAGCCTGAACTGCATACTGAGACCCTGTCTCAAAAAGACAAAAAAAAAAAAAAAATTAGCAAATGATTATCCACTTTTCAGTGGTGGTGGAATGATGCTTGTTTGTAGGGACTCTTCCAGCAAATACTGCATGAAGAAATCTCTGGAGAAGCTGGTGAGGGTGGCACCACGGGAACTGGTGTCTAAAGAACTTCACATGGGGCAAGAGAGGCCCACAGAAATCTGAGAGAGTGGATGGCAAGCGGTGGCTCGAGTCCCTGGAAGCTCAGTTGCTCCGAATCACCTGCTCCTTGCAAGACGATGTGCTTTGCGTGTATAACTCAGGGTTTAAGGCTTTGATTTTGTGTTTATCCTTTTAGGGAGCCAGGTCCTTACATAAAGGGCAGAATGACAGTAAGGCTAGCACCAGGAGGTCAGAAACTATTTCTGAGGGGGAATATCTTCCACCATGGAATGTGAGTTTTATAGATGCTAGTAGTGCACAGAAGGGTAAGGTTGACCCCTTCTGGGTGCTTCTAGGACCTATAGTGCTCAAGCGAAATGCTAAACCAGAAACAGATGCATGTGGACAGCTCACTGTGCTGGTTCCCAGCACATGCAGCTGGCGTTCCCTCTTTTCCAGTGCTGCTTATCTCGCGAGACTGTGCTTCCAGTGTGTACAATTTGGAAAGGAAATGACCTGGCCCTATCCCCTCTCTTTAAGGAGCAGCAGGAGCCACTATGTGTTGCTCGTGAGGAGAGCACAGTGCCTCTCTCCGGGCTCCACAGCCGTAGGTTGGAGGAGCGGATGAGTCAGCCCCAGGCCCGCCACTTTGGCCTAAACTGTGAAGTCTATACAGGTGAGCACAGTCTGGGGTGAACTTGGAAACCGAAGAAAACATGATTGTGTTTATAATCACTGATCTTCCTAAAAGCAAGTGTACCCAGGCCTCGGTGACTGTAACCAGTCGAACAGAAAGGCAAGAGTGGTTTCCTGGAGCCTGCACTATTTGCATCCTGGGCTTCAGTGCCTGTGTGACATCACCACCTGCTCACCAGCAAGCCGTGAAGGTGCTGTGTGTCCCACTGACGCTGTCTTTGACTTCTCAGGTCAGGGGCCATCAGAAGATGAGCCAGCTCCTAAAAAACAGAAGTTATCTTCTCCAGTGAATGAGAACTTAGAAACCAAGCGCAGAAACTCTCTGCCTGATCCAGTTCGTCGTTTGTCTGACAAAGGATATGCAGTGGCCCTGCCAAAAGACACCTCCGAGCCACACCTGGAAAGGGCCTCTTGTCCAAGGCCAGAGAAAAAATGTGTCCTGGGGCCTCTGGGGGACAGATGTGTGGGGCCCTTCCCAATGGAAGGCTGCTCCAGCTGCCCAGTTGGGGTACTCACCTCGCTCACTGCAGCAGGCCGTGACCCCAGGACTGCTCTGAGCAGGACCTACACCGTTGAGGCCTCTGTCGCAAACCACCCAGACAGCACCCACGTGGCTGAGGCCAGACCAGCACCGCTAAAGCCTGCTTGGCCCTCTGGGATGCTGCCCAAGTCCATACTTGTTAAGCCGTTCTCGTCCCTTGACCCGAGACAGTTGTGGACTCCTTCATCACCGGGTGTCGGGTGAGTCCTGGGGTGGGTCTGCGCTAGCCAGGATCCTGTTGTTCTTTGAGATGAGCAAGGCACAGGTGGCTGTGAAATGCTGCCGGTCTGAAATTCCTGCCCGAATCTACTTCATGCCCTTTGGCTGGAACTGCTCGGTTCCGAGGCGCCTAATTGCTAGTCGAAGGGGCAAATGTTGCAGACAGGAAGGGGAAGCGATGTGGCCATCATGATTTGTTGACTGTCCAGCTTATTTTCTTTGTCCAACTATCTGTCAGTTTTCAAATAGCTTCTTGGCCAAGGCAAATTAGCACTCGTACAGATTCACTTGGGCTCGTAAATGTGTGTCCCCACCCTTGCACGGTTCCCACCAAGCAAGAACTTGACAGAGTTTCCTGTGGTTCTCTTTTACAGCATCTCGGAGTCACAGGGCCCCGGAACAGGAGCCCCAACCCTGACTGTGCCTCACCTCAGCAGCATCTGGAAAGGCCTTATTAACATGCAAGGTGTAGGCAAATTTGTCACTAAGGCATATCCTGCCTCTGGGAGCTCTGCTTATCTGTGCGAGGTGAGAGGCTAGGGTGTGTTCACCTGCAAGTGTCCCCCAGGGTGCAGTGGGGGCCAGTGAGGGACTGCCTACCGCACACTCACACCCGGCTCTGCAGGTGCCTCTGCTAGCAAAGCAGAAGTGGCTGCGGTGGGGCAGGGGTTACGTGTGAAGGGGCAGGAATTCGGAGACCCCGGGTGTCCTGGCTGTGATGGAGCCGAGGTTTTCCTCATGTGTGTGCCCCTAGCTTTCTGCACGGCAGGCCTCCCACTTTTGGAAGGAACATAAGGGCACTGCATGTGGTGGCTCGTGTCCAAATCATTGCTCTGCATTCAGCAAGCAGAGTGCAGAACCAAGGCATGGTGGCTTCTGACGCTGGCCCTGGGGGGCGCGGCTGGACACCACACTTCCTCCGGCGAGTTGACTCTTACTCCGTGGAGGTGCTCAGCCTTCCGGCAACACTGCCCTTGCCGCTTTCCTGGAAAGCTTGTGGTTTTCATGAGTGTGGTGGGGTTTTGTGCACTAACCTGAATGCCCCTTAGGAGAGCTCTGCAGTCTCCTGGCCGCTTGCTCTGACTGCTTCCTGTTTAGGTCTTGCCGGACACCATTCACATTGGTGGGAGGATTGCCCCGAAGACGGTGTGGGATTACGTCGCCAAGCTCCACTCTTCCAGTTCCAAGGTATCTGCAGCTTAGATGTCGTCTGTAATGATGGGGAGCTTTATCTGTCTCAGTTGGTGTTTTCCTATCTTCTCCTTTTGCTGAGCTAACACCTGAAATGTCAGTCTGGAACTTATATGTTTAAATGGAATAGTTAAATTTATGGAGATCCTCTACCTTACAGTGTATCTGATGATTATGGTGATGGGTTTGCTTCTGAGTTTGCTTCTGATTTCCTATAATCATGTGTGCAGTTTTAGTAAAGCACATACACCCTGCACCTCTCACTTTCTCAGGATCGCAGGGCTGGAGAATAAGGAAGGGGCTGGGCTCCCGGCTCCCCTAAGCCCCTGACTTGGGTTGACCTCCCTGGGGGTGCTGGGTGTGGGTTCCCTCACTAGGGTTTGCCCCCTGCTCAGGGAAGCCAGATCCTCGCAGTCCTCTGGCTTCATTTCAGTCGGTGAAGAGGACATAGCTGACGCCCCCTGCAGTTCCTGAGGTGCCTGTGTGGCGATCCCTGTATGCGGATAACAGCTGCGCTGTGTGGACCTTGCTGGCTGTCCCAGTGCACAGGCCCCTCCCTGCTGCCAGGGGACTGGAAGGCCCAGGGGGAGGGAGAGGAGTGTGGAG
>PVJA010033103.1:0-17635 GCA_004027025.1 Myocastor coypus | reverse complement strand
GCCTTCTTTTTAACAGTGGGAACTTCTGGATTTGGAACAAACAAGTTGTAGACAGGTCAGGTCTGTGCTTCAGAAAGATACCCCTTGCAGCTCTGCCTAGGATGGTTGGGGGTATGAAGGAGGGGAGTCTCAGGGCAGGAAGAGCAGCTGCGTGATACTGCAGCAGTCCAGAGGAATTGGGGCAGAGGCACAGGAACCTAAAAAAAGGACGACACACAAGGGAGACACAGAGGAGCCTCCCGGGGCGAGCTCGAGCCAGCCCTGCCCGGCCGGCCAGGGATTGCCTAGCAGCGCCTGGTATTGCACCAGCCAGGTCAGCTCAGGCCGGCCTGCCCCCCTGTCACGTGCCACCGTGCCCCAGCCGTCCAGGGCAGGGCTTCCCGGACGCAACCCAGAACGGCCCTCCCTGGGCTACCTGCTTGAGACCTAAGTGAGCGACACTTGCAGAGCACAGTCCTTGTCAACTCGTCTCCCAAGCCCGGCCCCAGTTACAGAAACCGAGGGCCCCTGAGTTTCTTCAACTCCCCAGGGGCCCGCACGGCCTGAAGACAGGTTGGGGCAGCCCGGGCTCCTGCAGACCCACGGAGTAGGACGCGCCCCGCTGGGAGGAGAGCCCGGGGCCCTCCACAACGCCGCCCAGGACCGATCTCCTCAGGTTTCCCCAGCCAGATGCGGGGGCTGACCCCTGCAGCCGTCCGTGCCCCTTGCACGCACCCACGCACGGCGCGGCTGGCACAGCGCGCACGGCGCCCCGAGCCCGCGGTCAGGACGCGCCCTCGGTGCCTGCTCCGACGGCCGGGAGGTGACTCAGTGTCAGGTGCGGCGCGAGCACCGCGGGGGCGGCCAGGCACGTGCCCGCTGGGCGGCAGCCGTGACGCACTTCTGGGGGCACCTTTGGGGGTGCTGGGCAGGGCTCGTAGGCTGGGGAGCGGCGGTGACTCGCCGAGGGCGGGACCGGAGCCCTCAGGCCAGCTTCAGTCTGGCTCATCGAGCCCAGCCGCCGGGGCACCCCGGGAGCCACCAGGCCCCGCCCCGCCCCGCCCCCACTCCCCTGCCGCGGTGGCCCAGGGACACGCCCGCCCCGGCCGGCTCGGCCTCGAGCACCGGGCCCAGAGCGCCCCCTGCCGAGCCCCCTTCCTCCGCCCGCCCTCGCGAGCCTCGGCCGCCGCCCTCGCCTGTCCCCCGGCTGTCTCTGCCCTTATCTGTCGCCCCCCTATCTCTGTCTCCTCTCCCGGCGGCTGTCTGCAAGGAGGCGCTGACAGAGGGGGCTGCGGGGAGGACACTCAGCGTCCTTTCTTCAGCCTTATCGAAAAAACTGAAGTCCCCAAGTCTGGAATTTCGCCCTAGATGACCTTACGGGGCCTCCGCGGGGACAGCAGGGTCAGAAGTGTCAGGAAACAGCCGGGGCTGGGCTGTCCGACGTCTGGTCCCTCCCTCCTGTCTCGCAGGGGGACCTCAGGCCCGAGGGACAGGGCGGCCGCGACTCCACCCCTAGCACCACCGACAACCCGTACAGGGCCCTGCGGTGTCCGCCTGGGGGTCCCGGCTCTCGGTGCGCCTGCTCTCAGTGGAGGACCTCGGCGGGACCATTCCCCCGCCCGGGCGGTGGCTTCCCTCATCGGAGCAGGACCAGCAGTGGCCGGAGCTCACCTGGCCACGACCCTCCGCGCGACCACGGTGCACGCCTGCCCCCTGCCGGCGACCTGCGGCACGCGCTCCCATTTGCCATCTCAGGCGGCTTGCTGCCCAGCCTGGGCACCGGGCAAGAGTGCAGAGAAGTATTTTGTGCTGTTGGCATACTTGCCTTGTCAGTTGGGCAGTAGTGCTTTGTGGTAGGAAAAAAAAAGCTACAAAAGTCGGACTATCAATTGGAGAGAGCTGGGTGTGGTGGCACATGCCTGTAATTGCGGTACTCAGAAGGATCCCTACAAATTCCAGGGCAGCCAGAACTTGGATGAGGTAAACGCTCTGGATAAACCAGAAATTCTTCCAAGGAGCGCACACTGCAGGTAGACCACAGCTGTTCCTGCAGGCGCCCATGGGACTGCAAGGACAGGACCCTGGACGCATCTGAGAAGGCATTTCTTCCCAAAAGAAAAGTCATTCACAAGCCAGCATCTAAGGGCCTATTTGGTGCTATGTGCTTGAAAGAGTGATGAGGTCACCAATGCCTCGAAGCTCTAGGTTCCAGGGTCCCTGCTCTCATGAAGGGAGCTTGGCCCTCAGCATTGGCTTCTGCCCAGGGAGGCGGAGCAAGCAAAGCTCTGGCCACCAAGGACCCCATAGGAGCCCCAGTAGGGAGCAAGGCTGGCAGCTTCTGGGGTCTCCAGGGAGAGGACCATCACAGGCCTTTGAGATCTACTCCACAGCTTTCTAGCGCCACAGGCCACTCCCTGGAGGCTCATCTGTTCCCTCATCCACAAGGAGCTGGCTCCACAAGACACCCCGGAAAGAGCAGAGCTGCTGGGGGTCCTGCAGACAGACCTGGAAGGTATCTGCTGCCTAGACCCCTGGCCAAAACCCCTACTATGCTCACCAGCTGAAGGCCCCTCCATGGGACCAGGAGAAAGTAACAAAACAGCAGGTGAGGAGTCTGTGCCTGCCTGGGCCACTGGCAGAGAATCCTAAGCAGGTTGCACATTCCTACCCCAGGGAGCAGCGGGCGGCCACTGTGTGACTGCAGGTGTGACCTGAAAACCTCCCAGAGAGGTGGAGCCACAGCTGAACCAGGTCTGACTGCAGCAGGCTGCCTCCACCTCAGTGCTGCAAGGCTGAGCTAGGTGCTCCAGAGAGCCCACAGCTGTCCAGTGTGGCTCCCTTGTTACTTTTCTCTCGCTGCTGAGATAAAATACCAGAATTAAGGGAGGAAGCTCACAGTCGGTGGAGGTTTCAGTCTCTAAGCAGCTGGCTTCAAGTCAGGATGGCCTGGCTACTGAGCAACCACTCATGATAATCGGAAGGCCGCAGAAGCAAGAGCAGAAGAGGGAGGCAGCCTCTTTCAGTCCCTTAGACTGTGTGCAAGTTCCCACCACGAATCCCAGCAATAGACAATGAGGCGGTCACAAACTCTTGATACAACTGGCTCCAAAAAGCCTGCCCCTCTTGACCACATAGGGTTTGGGGGACATCCTGACACACGCCATGACACCTCCTTCCTGCTAACCACAGAGGACTGCAGGGTCACAGGGCTCCCAGGGTCACTGCACACTTTGATACCCTTCTTGGGCAGCCTGTGTACTCCTGCGAACAAGGATTCAGGCAGAGAGCCCTTTGGGAAGCCTGAGAGAGTGACTCTGCTGTCCCACTGGAGGACAGGCAAGCCCTGGCATCCCCAGTTGGGCCCAAGATAGTGTTCCCAGGGTGAGTGTCCCAGGAAGCTCCTGCCCAAGACAGGAAAGGGACAGACAGGGAAGAGAGAGGCTGTGGTGGCTGCATGCAGGGGCTCAGACAGCTGACTTCTGCTCGTTCCTGTGGCCTGCATTCCCCGGGGCACCCAGCCCTGAAGCCAGGGGCTATACCCCTATGTGGTAGAAACTAGAGCAGGAGGCAATCAGGCCCAAGGTTGGAATTTCATGGGCACCACAGTGCAGCCACTGGCCAGGGCCAAGGCTCCTCCACCTCAGAGGGTCAACAGGACTGGAACGCAGGCCTGGAGGCTCAGCCTCCTCACATGTGGGGTGAGGCTTGGACAGGACACACAGAAAGGAGATGCCTACCACCCCAGGCAGAGGTGGGGGAGGAACAAACGGTGCCCTACACAGGGTCAGGAATTGCAGTGTGGATCCAGCGCTCCTGGCCCTCTTTGGAGTGGAAGGCCACAGCATGGGGCTTTGACAGATGCACCCAGCCTGGAGTCTGTGTCCTCCACCGCCCCAAGCCAACCAGCACCCACCCTAGACAACTACCTTCCTACTTCTAAATCCACAAGGCAGCATTTAGAGTTCTGGCAACTAACAGAAGTAGAATCCTGGAGTTTGTGCTCCTCGTTTGGCTCCTTTTGGCCGGGCTGTCTGTGGGCTCAATCCCTGCGGCTCACCTCTCCTGAATATTGGAATGCCGCACCACAGTTCCTCATCTATCTCTGCCTTGCTGGTGGCTATCTGGGTCATTTCCGGTTTGAGGCTCTGGTGAAGGCAGTGCTGTGTCTGAACTTTCTCACACCATCCTCCATGGAGGTAAGGCCTCCCTTCTGTTGCATGTACTGCTGGGTCACAGAGGAGGTTGCTTGTCTTTATTTTTATTTTATTTTAATGTCTTTTTGAGACAGGGTCTCGCTATGTAGTTCAGGCTGACCTTGAGCTCACTTTTGTAGCCCAGGCTGGTCTCGAACTCACACTGATCCTCCTGCCTCAGCCTCCCAAGTGCTGGGATTATAGGTGTGTGCCACCACGCCCGGTTTGCTTGTCTTTATTTATTTATTTATTTATTTTCTTGTTTCAGAACCTTTATTTGTTTACTCACTCATTTTTATGGCCGGCTCAGCCCGCCCCAAGGGCAGGGCTGGCGCAGCATGTGGTGCTGGGGATCGAACCGCGGTCCCTGAAGCTGCCCAAGCTTTCCCAAGCAGGCGCTTTAAACCACTGAGCCATCCCTCCGGGCCCCTGCTTGTCTTTAGTAGGTAGTGATTTTTACATTCTTAAGTGAATTTTTTTTTAATGGAGAGAAAATGAGATATTCCTTAAACTATTCCCATAAACTGAAAAGGCAGATATTCTCAATAAACCTGGAGAACACGCTGCCACCCCGCCCACAGGTGCTGTTCCTGACCCTTGCCCCACTTGGGCAGCTGCCCGCTGCCACCCTCCCCACCCTATAACCCCTCGGCGGTGTGCGGGTCGGAACAGGCTGGGTGCTCGGGGGCTGGGCGGCTGCCTCTCGCTCCCCTCCACTGGTAGGTGGCTCTGCCAGGCGTGGCCAGATCCACCCGAGTTTCACCAGGGTGGCTCCTGCACTTCACGCCTCAGTCTGGCTGCAGAAGGACTTGGGAAGTAGCCAAAGCAATTCTTGGCCAATCGGTGCTGAGGAAGCATCACAGCCTTTCTACCTGGGAAGAGGCAGGAGGGTCCCGAGTTTGAAGCCAGCCTGGACCTCGCACCAAGACCCTGCTTCAAAACAAAAACCCAGGGTCCCTCGCAACACTGTGACGATGCTCCCGCTGTCCCTTTCCAACTGGCCTCCACCGACCCCTGCTCTGCTGCTTCACCACGGAGTGCTGGGTAAAGGGAGCAGACCCCACCTCTGCGCCCTGGCAGACTCAGGTGCCGAGCAAGCTGTGAGGGGCAGGGACCACTCACAGGACACGCGTGCTGGCACAGATGCACAGCTGGGCAAGGCCCCCCAACACCAGACCTGAGGCGAAGCCTCCAGCATGGGTGCGCTTCTTGGGGGCACTTGCAGGCCTCTGCAGACTCCAGCAGAGGCCCAGGAACTAGCCCCCCAGGTGACTCAGGGGGCCACTCCGCTCCTCCGGGCCCCAACCCCAAAGGCCAGGGGCTGCTGGGAGCCACAGCAGGTCGGCTTCGCCCCGTGGCTAACCACCACAGGCCCGGGAACTCCCCAGGATGTTCTGAGGCTTCGGCTCCGCTGCGGCCCTGGGAGCCACTCCTTGAAGAAATGAAAACTCCAGACATGGCCACCAAATGTTCCCTGGAGGGCAACACGAACCCCAGCACCTCCGCACCCTGGCCGGGAACCCAAGGCTAGAAGAGGAACCGTTTTTAGAAACACGGAGGCCCCCTCTGAGCAGACACCTCCACTTTCCCACACAGCCAGGCCTCACCCCAAGCCGCTGGCACTGTCATCCTGGCAAACCCGCAAACCAAAAGAGCCCCACTGTTTACTCTGGGAGAAGAAAACAAAGGAACCCTCAGGAAAACAGGCAAGAGGCAGGGAGGCAACAGCAGGGAGCGGAGAGCGAGGTCTCGGAAAGTTCCGGTCGGTGAGCTGTCGGTCAGCAGCGTGGCCTCCCTACGGGTGACTCAGACACCAAACCCCAGCCGGTGCTCACGGCTTGGGGTCCTGCCTTGGAGCCTCATGTCAGGGAGGGTCCCCCCAGAGCCCGTCCAGCGTCCAGCCCGGCCATTGGAGCGCACATGCACAAGCGCATGTGCACACACACGTGCACATACACATGCGTGTGCACACACAGCTTCATCCCACTTTTATTAAGCCAACAGTTTAAAATGTATGATGTCCTGATATTTTTAATTTTCTTACTGGGTCCATTTACTAAAAAAAATACAAAATATTTTAATATATCTTAGAAAATTAGCCAAAAATTTAAGTCGAGCATATTGCATTATACAATGTTTAGATAAGAATGTTTGAAAATTATAAATATTTTGGTCCTTAATATAGCAAATCACAAAAACACATTTTCAGACTTTTTCATGCATAATTCCTACAAATGATCCCCTTACTTCAATTTATTGAGGAAAAGGGCCTGATTATGATAAATACTCAAACACTCCTGAAATCTGCTATACAGTAATTACAAAAGTAACCAGAGGCCAATAGGTACTGTACTCTGGTAGCTACTCCACTTTAAATATTTTGAGGAATTCGGTATCAAAATGTCATCCCACCACAGTTCATTTTTGTGCTGTCTTTTCTACCTGTTGTGTGAAAAGATTTTGCCCCCTGGAGATGGTGTCACTGACGCCAGGATGCAAAACCAGAGCCAGCCAGCACTGAGCAGAGCCACTGCCAGCGTGGGTCAGCTCTAGACAGAGGCTGCCTCAGGGGCCGACTGGGCCTCACCGACAGCAAGGCCAGGCTGTCAGCTGAGGAGCAGCTGGGTGTACCAAGGGACATTCTGTCCAGCGTGGCAGTAGCTACATAGCACGCCCTCTCCCTCCCGCCCCACTCACTGTCGCAGAAAGTCACTGACTTCTTGGTGTCTCTGCTTTTTTTCTGACCAGGGACCATGGAGTCCCCTGCATGACATGGGAACAGAGTCACAGGAGAGTTCCATTCTCAGTTGGTCTAATGTACCCGCCAGCCACTGAATAAGGTAATACTGCCAGGTGGCCAGTCAGAAATCAACACCCCGAAGTCTATTAAATTTGGAAGGCACATGATACAGACATTTTAGACAAAAATCTAAACTTTATAACAGCGACTATAAGAAAGTATTAAATTACACTTTCAACAGGCAAAATCTTAAAAACAAATTTCTAAAGACTACTTCATTGGCAAATACTTTCCACTCATAAAAGGTGAAGATTTATGGAATTATATTAGTTTCCTCCTGCGTAAATAAATACCTACCCTGAAATCTCAGAACATCACACAGTGTAGCCCCACAGGAAGAGTGTCTTTACTGCGCTCCTGTGAGCACGGGCAGGGTGCTTGGGGTTCAGTGCTTACAGACAGGACTGGTACCCATCTGCTGAATTCTGCCTTTTGTGTAACCATGGAATCACCCCATATTTCTGTACAACCTTATGCATCGTTGTCTACGAAGTTATTGCTGCTCATAAATACTCATATCGGAAGGCTTGATTTCACAAATCATACTTCAATCCAAAGACATACATGAGATCTTCCCTAGTATTTCTTTCTAATCAGAGGCATAGAAACTCTGATCTTGACTTCTCTGTGACACTGATTTTCACTGTCCTCCCTGGCACCCATAGGAAAGCAAGAAAAGCTGCCCCACTGAAGAGAGCTAGCTCGGTGGCCCAGGAAGGGGGTGTCAACCGAGCCTTCACAACATTTACGCCTAACCGCAGCTTCACACTGCCCCGGAGCATATGATCTGCTTTAGGGATTATCTAAATAATTTTTATTTCAAACTGGCTTCTTCCTTCTACTGAATGTGATCCTGGCGCTGCCCGGCACTGGGCCAGCAGCCTGTTCTCACTGGACAGAGGGCCCACAGGGATGTCTTCTTCAAGGGGAGGGAGAGGAAACGGGAACCACACACGCCAAGCGCAGCACGGCTGGGGCAACAGAAACATGAGCAGCCAGTTGAGAAAGCTCCGGACCTGGGCACGCTCTAGAAGGGTGAGCGGGGAAGGCGAGTCCAGGGCGGCCACAACCCCCCCCCCCATCTCAGGCAGACTGGCTGGCTTGTCTCCCTGATACGGGCACTCAGAGGAGGAGAGGAGCAGGCAGGAACCAGGACACCCAGGCCACGGGCACTGACCGGCCAGGGCGCAGCACCACAGGTGACAGCTGACGGCGGTCTGGGCTTGGCGTCACTCCAAAGAGAATCTGCACTCCGTGGAATTTTCAGGAGCCCAAGGTGTCAGAGCAAGAGGAAAGGAAGCACCTGGCAACACAGACTGTTCTGGAGAAGCCCCTGCATTAGGGCAGGAAAACAAGGCCTCCGCAGGGGCTGGGTCTCGGGAGAGGCATGGGAGGAGCAGAGGTCCAAGCAGCGAAGCCGGTTCCCTCATCTTCAGCAGAAAGCTCTGGGGCTGCGCTCATATCTACATGGCAGCAGGGCATTGGCCTGGCGGTCACTCCGTGGTCTTCTTCTCTTTCCAGTTCTTCTCTCTCTCCTCCAGCTCTGCCTGGGTGAAGGCTGCAGGTCCCCAGTTGGTGATGAGGTGAGGGTTCTTGGAACCTAGGAGACAGAGAGGCCCTGAGGTCAGGAGGAGCCAGGCTTCGCTGTCACCACAAGGCCCACACAGGACAGCCGCTTCTCCTCTGCATCCCTCTCAGGAGCACAGGGTGCAAGACAGAAAAAAGCGGACACGAGGACCAGCATCAAAGGGAAGTTACCCTTGGCAGGCTAGGCCTGGCATGTGTGGGCATACAAAGGTGATTTGCTGGCTTGTTGTTAACTACAATTCATACACCCAGCACAAGTAAATTTAAAAATAAACATGCTTAGCCAGGCGTGGTGGCACACGCTTGTAATCCCAGCACTTGGGTGGCTGAGGCAGGAGGATTGGTGCGAGTTTGAGACCAGCCTGGGCTACAAAAGTGAGCTCAAGGCCAACCTCAACTGCATAGCGAGACCCTGTCTCAAAAAGACAAAAATAAATAAATAAATAAATAAATAAATAAATAAAAATTAAAAGTAAACATGCTTGCTCCACAAAATCAATTACCTGGTTCTATCAATCGAATTAATCCTTCATGATGGGCCACTTTGTCCTTCCAGCTCTTTGTCAGATCAGTTGCCATCTCCAGCTTCCTCTTGACCCCCTGGAACAGAAGTGGACTTTGCACTTTGAAGGCCCACAGGTACTTTAAGAACCGAGTACCAAGGTCAGCCATTTACTGTATGCTTGCTTACTGTTGAAGCCTGGTTCTGAAGCCTGTTTTTCTGTCATGTTCATGGCTGCGGACCCTGTGTGCTGGTTATTCTTTCCTGGCTCCCAGCTCCAAACCCACCACCCACGGTGCTGCCTGTGTCCCTAAGGTAACGCCCTCACTGGTTGGACCAAGCAAGCTTTGTCGGTGGCAGGGGCTAAAAAGCACAACCAGGAAGGGCTTCTCTCGAGCTGCCACTTAGGGCTCATTGTGATCACCCCCATGGGCTTCCCTGGCACTTTCTTGGGGACAGCACCCACCAGCAAGCAGGGGGCAGCTTGCCAGGGACAGCTTCAGGCCCAGTAGCTCAGCCACCTCCCTGCCACCCAGCCCTCCAAGGCCATCTGGGTAAGACGCCATCCACCTCACTCCTGCAAACGTCTCCTCTGCCTCCTTTCAAACAGCTTCCTGCTGGCTGCCAAGTGCCAGTTCTGGGGTGCATAGTGTCTAAGGGACAAACCCACAGGGGCACAGGGCGGCCCACCTCGTACTGCTTCAGCGCCTGCTTCCGCTCGAGCTCCAGCTGCGCCAGCTGCGCCATGGCCTCCTGCAGCGCGCGCTCCTTCTCCGTGCGCTGGTGCTCCAGCTCCTGCTTCTCTGCCTCTGTGGTGGCGATGGCCTGCTGCTGCTCCTGGTGCCACCTCTCCAGCTCTGCCCTCTTGGAAGACTCTTCCTCCAGTAACCTGCAGTGCGGCAGACACTCGGGCTCAGAGCCTGCCCGGGGAGACTCGGGGTGCGCTTCAGCAGAGCACCCACAGTCACCTGATGTCTCCCACTTTAAACGGAGGAAGCGGGGGCCAGAGACTCACTGCGGAGTTGCTGAGGGGCCCAAGTGTCCCGCACCTGCTCTTAAGTTCCACCCCGTTTTGAGGGCCGAGGGCAGGGGAGGGAGAAAGTACTTCCGCCAACCTGAACGTGTGTCAGGAATCGAGCCAGGACGGTATTTTCTCCATGAGCCTCCTCAGTGAAGACTCAGGTGCAACCACACTTCAGAGGTAGACAGACACTGAGACACAGAGCTTAAGTGACCTATGCTAGATCATTCCCCTGCCAGTGGGGCACCGAGTCTCGACATTTGTCTGGTTGCTACAATATTAAAACACTTCTTCACCTAGAAAAGACCTGTTACCAAGGAAAACGCTGACGAAGTAATGAAGACAAAGGGAGAAAAAGCTGACACGACGGGGAACACAGATTATTTACTGAGCAATTGCTAGGTGCCAGGCACTTGCACTCCATTACTGCTAATCCCCCAGTGAGCCCGCTCCGGTTATCGCACGTCGGCAGTGAGGCAATGGAAACCTCGGGGCTGGCACAGGGCACCCAGGTGAGAACTGGTCTCAACCCAGCCTGCCCGTTATCTTCAGTAACTGGCTGCTTATCCAACCATGCGACTGTGCAGATCAGCGCACCCAACCCACCAGCCGGCCAGCGGGGTAGAAAGCCAGCCCTGCCAAGGACACGGATCCCTGCGCGAGTGCAGAAGCCAAGTCCAGGGCAGGTCAGCTGCCAGGACCTGCGGGAAAAGGAAAACAGCAGCAGCAGAGGCTGAGAGCCAGACCCACAACTGCCAAGGGACCCCAAGTGACACGGGACACCACCGTGAACAAGGTGGGAAGGGCTCACTTTTCACTCCGGTGGAAAAGTTTCGGGAGGCGAGGAACAGCCCAGCCTGAGTCCTTCATGTCCTGGGACTGCACCGCGGCAGGGACCCTGGGGGGCAGGAGCCTTCCCACCCCCCACACATGGGCCAGACTTGGTGGCCAGGGCACAGTGGTGACACAAGTTGAGCCCGGCTGAG
This sequence comes from Myocastor coypus, assembly GCA_004027025.1. Classification (NCBI taxonomy): domain Eukaryota; kingdom Metazoa; phylum Chordata; class Mammalia; order Rodentia; family Myocastoridae; genus Myocastor; species Myocastor coypus. The sequence goes on along the minus strand of PVJA010033103.1, from coordinate 6,567 downwards.
CAGAGGTCCTGAGACTCCTGAGTGACTGACACAAAGCTTCAGGAGCAGTGGAAAATGGACTTTGGTGCTGGTAGCGACACCCAGTGACAGCCAGCACCGGTGGATTCTCCAGAGCCTGGCCAGGGCTACAGGCTGGGCTTCTCACCCTCCCGATGTGCATCCAGGGCCTACCACCAGACTCCGTGGAACTGGGGAGCTATTTAAGAATTTCCAGTAAATTGTCTTATTGCATTAGGTAATCTCAGGTGGCTTCTGTAGTTCGTAAACAAACTCAACTGAAGACCTCGAGGGCTCATACTGTTCCTCACCTCCCTCATTTATTTACAAAAAAAGGAATAAGTGCACCGTGGCAGATTTCTGTAGTAGTTCCCAAGTGTAGTTAATTGGGAGGCTGAGGCAGGAGGGCTGCTTGAGCCCAGAAGTTCAAAGCCTGGATGGCATACTAAGACCTATTCAAAAGAAAACAAACAAACCAAAAAATCCACTCTATCCATGACCAGGGGTTTATACGAAATCAAATTGGGCTACCTCGGGTAAAGTACTTACACAGCTACCTGGTAGCAAGGGATTGAGTAACAGCTCAGATCGCCACAGCAGGACTAGGGCTTCATTTGCTCTGGACATGGCACCTTCAGCAAAGCTGCCTTGGAGTGTGAGGGCTTTGGCAACCACAACACATGGCAGTGAAGCCCTGAATCTTTGTAAATGCTGGGGAGACAACTAGGCAGCACAGCACCTCCAGGCACGTGCAAGGTTGCGAGTTTGATTTCCGACACCAAAAACAAAACCAATCAACCAAATAAACAAAAAAAATCAGATGAATTGCTGTGAAGCTGTGTCTCTCAGATGCACTTCTTGTTCTCTGGATATTTTACACCATCTTAACAGTCTAAAACAGTGGTTCTCAGGGCCCAGCGGGATGGCTCAGTGGTCTAGAGCGCCTGCTTGGGAAAGCTTGGGCAGCTTCAGGGACCGGGGTTTGATCCCTGGCACCACATGCTGTGCCAGCCCTGCCCTCGGGGCGGGCTGAGCCGGCCATAGAAATGAGTGAATAAACAAACAAAGGTTCTGAAACAAGAAAAAAATAAATAAATAAATAAATAAAAATTGAAAAAATAAAATAAAATAAAACAGTGGTTCTCAACCTTTCTAATGCCGTGACCCCGCAACACAGTTCCTCATGTTGCGGTGACCCCCAAACCAAAAAATAATTTTGGTGGCTACTTTAATACTGTAATTTTGCTACAGTTATGATTTGGAATGGCTTCAGGTGACCCCTGTGTTTTGGTCATGATCCACAGGTTGAGAACCACTGGTCTAAAACTATCATCTCAGGGGCCCGGTGGGATGGCTCAGTGGTCTAAAGCACCTGCTTGGGGAAGCTTGGGCGGCTTCAGGGACTGAGGATCGATCCCCGGCACCACATGCTGCGCCAGCCCTGCCCTTGGGGCGGGCTGAGCAGGCCATAAAAATGAGTGAATAAACAAAGGTTCTGAAACAAGAATAAAAAGAATAAATAAAATAAAATAAATAAAAAATAAAACTATCATCTCAGTCTGTCGATGTCTTCTCAAATGCTTGTTGTATTTCAAAGTTCTATGCAGAGATGAAAACTAAGGCAGCATGCTCCTCGACAGCCAGAGCCCCACAGCACTCGAAGTACCAGGCTCATGCTGCCTCACCTGCACAGCCCCACGAAGCTGGCAGGGACCTTCATTTCATAGATAAGGAACAGAGAACACAACGTAGTATAATGCTTTTATAAAGTTACATGGCCAGAAAAGACCAGGACTCAGTACCCGCACCCCCTACGGAAGCCCAGCACCCCTCAGTACATGAGCCATATCTCATCACTGGGCCGAGACTGCAGGCCACACCAGGCTGGTCCGGGATACGCCCACTCACTCAGAAGGTGTTCCTTATACATCCACCACGTGCTAGGTGCAAACAAATTATATACATGGAATTTTGGTGAAAAAGATTACCAGACCAGGTGACTCTAGAGAAAGCTCTTGTATTTAAACAACTACTGCAAAATCTATCACTGGAGAAACTTCTAGCACTGACAGCAGAAGAACCATGCATTGTAAGAACTCTGAGGTCTGAGGACTCCAAGATGCGCTGCTGTTTTGGGAGAGGGTGGAGGGGATTTCCCTGCAGGCCCTCTGTGCTTACCTGAGCCTGGTTTACCTGCTGCAGAGCCCATCCCTGAGCTGACTGCTCTGCTTCCTCTAAGCCTGCCCCAGCAGCGGGGAGCAGCTGCCCTCTGCCAATCTGACCCAGTGGCTCTTAGAGCCAGGCCAGGCCTCCGGGCACCTCAGGTAAGAAGAACTTGCTGCACTTAAAATGACCACTAGATGGGGCAAATTTGCCCATTTCAAATTTCTCAATGAAAAAAAAAAGCCTGTTGTGGTCAGGTCTGTAATTCCAGGATCCCACAGGAAGCTAAAGCAGGATTGTTGCGAGTTCGAAACCAGCCTGAGCTACACAGCGAGCTCAAGACTAACCTGAACTGTCCAAAAAAACACAAAAAGATCAAACAAAATAGAACGAAACATACTATAAGTAGTAATTACTGAAGGAGTAGTGCTAATCCTCAGTCACCAAATAGAAACTCAGAATTTCTCTGGCACAATGCCAGCAGTGGAAGTTTAGGGTCGAGAATGCCAATATTAAAAAAAAAAAAAAAAAACCAGAATGAGCCCAAATAACCTAGTGATACACCTCAACATCCTAGCGATCTCTACCATGAAAACTTCAGTATTGAAAAAGGTGATCAAAGAGAACAGAAAAATGGAAAGGTATCTTTATGGCTTGTATCTAGCTGTCCCCCAAAGCCTCATGCTGCCCTAGGTGGTGCTTTTCAGAGGTGGCTTGATCTAGGGTATGCAGCCCTTGAGCTAAGGATGGGATTAAGGATGCCCCACCCTGAGGGCCAGATAGCTCAGTGGACTAAGGTGCCGCCTGCCTAGGCAGAACACAGTTCAATCCCCAGTGTGACGTGCTGTGCCCCAGAGCTCGGGAGACTGAAAAACATGAGGATCACTGAGTCCTATCTGCATAGTCAGACCCTGTAGACCCTCGAGACCCTGTATGAAATACGTAAAATAAAATTTACTTATTTTATGGAGGCCCCATCCTAAGGGTGGGGAGCCTGGGTAAAACAGAAAGGCCGACTCATTGCCGGCGCCGCTGCTACCACCGCCGCCACGGCTGCTGCTCTGCCTCGCTGCCTCCTGCTGCCCTGCTCTGTCATGAGCTGTTTCTCCTCTGCGACGCCCTTTTGCTGTGCCATTCTACCTAAGGGCCAACTGACTGCAGACTGAAACCTCCTCAAACTGTGAGCCAAATAAACCTTTCCTCCTCCTTTAACTTGGGTGTTGGGTATTTTTGTCTCAGCAACAAGAAAAGTAAGACAATATCCCTGTTCTTGCACAGGCAGTATCAATATAGTCCACATGGCTCCACTTCCAAAACTGATACGCAGATTTAATGTAAACCCAATCACATGGAAGCAGCGGTAGCCCAGGACACCAAAAGCAATCCTGGGTAACGAGAGCAAAGCAGGAGGCACCGAAGCCAGATTGGAAGTTTTATACTGCAAAGCTACAGCGATAAGCAAGTAAGAAACAGCATGGGACTGGCACAAAAAGTGACTCAAGAGACAAAGGGAGAAACTGCAAGTGACAGCGCACACCTGTAACCCCAGCACTCAGGAGGCTGAGGCAGGAGATCCGTGACAGCCCGTCTCAAAAGGACGGGGTGAGGGTGGGGGGTATAAAATATGTGGGCCCAGGGACATAGCTCAGTGGCACAGTGCCTTCCTGGCAAGTACAAAGGTTCTGAGTTTGAATCATGGTTTTAAAAAAAAAAAGAATAAAAAGGTGTTGTGTACATGTACCAACTGCCCACAGGGAAGGCAGTCATGACAGGAGCAGAGGAAGGGAGAGGAGGGAAAGGGAGGAAAGGGGAAGGTGCCATAGCTCTGTAGCACCAGTTCCTGCCTGGCAAGTGCAAGGTCATGAGTTCGAACCCCAGTCCTGCAAAACAAGAAAGACAGAGAGAGAGAGAGAGAGAGAGAGAGAGAGAGAGAGAGAGGAGAGAGAGAGGAGAGAGAGAGAAAGGAAATGGGAGAGGAGGGGAAAAGCAAGGAGCAGAGGGGAGAGGAGCGGAGGGGAGGGGAAGCAAGCACATCTCTTTATGCCCCCAGCCAGCTGCCCCCTCCAGCCTGAATCTCACCCTGACACACTAAGGATTAAGGGCTTCTGGTGTAGTACAGGGTGAAGAAGTCAAGTTCTCAAGAGAATTGATCCTGGGACACCTACAACAGTAGGTTCCAACCTTTCTAACCCCAGGGACCAGTGTCATGGACGACAGCCTTCCCATGGACGGGCTGAGGGGGAGCCTGGCAGGGCAGTCTGAGTAGAAGCCTCTCATACCAGCCGGCAACCCAGATCCCTCGCACACAGTCCATGGTGGGGTGCCTGCTCCTGAGACTCGAGCCCCTGTTGACACAGTGGGGTGAGCGACGGCGGCCCTGATGCAGAGGAGGCACAGCTCGCCCTCCTGCTGCCCTGTGGCCCTGTTCCCAGTGGACACTGACCAGGTACCAGCCCCACAGCCCAGGGCTGCAGGACCAGTTACAGACATACTCCAGTTACAGACATACTCCCAGGTGAGATGAGACACCGGGCCAGCCAGCAACCTGGATCGCTCCAGCACTCAGTCCCCACCAGGGCTGGGACTCTCCTCCCTCTCCTGAGTGCCGGTCCTTGAGAGAAACCATCAGCCCAGGGCACAACGCGAAGCAAAGCATGCAAACTGCTCCGGCACCTGGCCTGCAGCCTGCGCACAGTCTCTTCATCCTGCCGGGCCTGGCGTTCATCCTCCAGGGCCTCCTGCAGCCTCAGGTACATGTCTTCTAGCTCCCGCACTCGCTGCAGGTACTGCTCAAGTTCAGAGGACTTCTCCGCCACCTGCTTCTCCATCTGCTGTCTGATCTGAGGGTGTGAGACACGGTCGTGTTAATTCGGGAGCAGGAGAACCGCAGGCCATCCCGGGGCCCTGCCCTCTGCCTGCCGCCTGGAGCTGCAGCCACTCGGGAGCGGCCTGTCCTCCTCCACTCCTGGAGTGAAGGCGGAGCACTCCAGCGCACGCCCCAGAAATGAACGTTTCCTGCCAAAATTTTAAAAGATAAAGAGAGACCCTGTCTCCAAATAAAAAGGTCTGAGAATACAGCTCAGTGCAGACTCTGGGTTCAACCCTCGGCCCACAAATAAGTGAACTCTGTAACACACACCGGCAGCTATCTCAGTCAGATGTTTCTACTTAAACTAGCTCCTTTGTCCTCAGGGATGCTCTAAGGAGACAGAGAGTCCAATAGCCTTTGCATGTAAGGAGGGAAACTGGCCTGGCAGGAAGGAGCAGCGTGGAGAGAAGGCCTGCCTCTGCTGTTGTCCCCGCCACCACCACACAGTCATAGCTCTCTGAGCTGAGGGACCAGCAGGGAAAAAAGCAGTGTCACGCACATGCTCAGGCGTGGGCCCTGCATCCTCCCACTCAGTACCACTCAGCAGGACACAGCCAGGTTCTACTGACCCAGCTACCACCCCCAGCAGCTGGAGCCTTGGGAGCATCCAGGCAGTCTGGGCCTGCGGGAGCAGCCAACCAAGGTCCCTCTCCTTGGCTCATCACAGAGGAAAAATGTTAGGCCATCTATGGTTACTTTCTCATTACTAATAATTTTTCCAATCAGGACCCTTGAGAATGAGAAGGGGCATTATTAATAATTATGCAGGGATGACAGCACTGTCCCAGGCATTTCAGGACACAGCGCTAACCTGACCATGCAGTTATCGCCCCTTGCGTAAATGTCCATCAAAGATCTTAGCCATCAGGTTCATATCTTTCATTCTTGTATCTTCAGGACAGATGGATAATAAAGGGAGGAGGGATGGCTAGGCGGGTAGATGTGTGGGTGGATGCATGGGTGGATGGGTGGGTGGGTGTAACTTCCCCAAGCAGTCACTTCAGGCCAGCAGTAGAGCCCTGCGACAGAGGGCCGCTCCCAGCCTCCCAGGCCACACGGTGCTCACCAGCTTCTCGCGCTCCAGCTCCGAGCTGAACCGCGCCTGCAGTTCTACCTGCGTCTGCAGGCGTTTCTTCTCCTCCTCCGCTGCGCGGGATGCAGCTTCCTCCAGTTTCTATCCAATCAAAAGCCCCGCCCCAGAAAAACAGGATCATTATGGCCACGACGTGAGAGGAGAAGACGGACACACTGAAGCATAGGAGAGAAGCCAAAGATCTGTAGCGCTCAACAGAAATGGAGTAAGGGCCGGCCAAAGAGCTCAGCGGATTAAACTTTTAAAGAATAAATGTAAGCCGGGTGTGGTGGCACACGCCTGTAATCCCAGCACTTGGGAGGCTGAGGCAGGAGGATCGTTGTGAGTTCGAGACCAGCCTGGGCTACAAAAGTGAGCTCAAAGCCAGCCTGGAACGCCGGGCGTGGTAGCTCACGCCTGTAATCCCAGCACTTGGGAGGCTGAGGCAGGAGGATCGTTGTGAGTT
>PVJA010033102.1:0-10046 GCA_004027025.1 Myocastor coypus | reverse complement strand
AAAACTAGAGAAAAAGAAGAGCTATGAGGATAGCCAATATTTTGGCCCTAGCCCTTCAAGGTCGGTGAGGACTCAGGACATAAGAGAACCTGTACTGTAACATCCTATAACTCACTGGTGTCCCAAATTTTCTGTTCAAGGAGATTATGGGACCACTGAGGAAAGGGATCAATGTTGTATAGTGTGCCTATGGAGAGTCACCTAGAGAGAAAACATTGTCTTAGGCTTTGTCAGAAAGTAAATTGGTCAGCCAAGCGTGGTGGCGCACGCCTGTAATCTCAGCAGTCGGGAGGCTGAGGCAGGAGGATCGGTGTGAATTCGAGTCCAGCCTGGGCTACAAAAGTGAGCTCAAGGCCAGCTTCAACTACAGTGAGACCCTGTCACAAAAAGACAAAAAAAAAAAAAAAAAAAAAAAAAAAAAAAAAAGTAAATTGGTCAAGCAATGGTAGTCACTCATCCAGATGGCTGACAGTGACAAAAGATCTGTACCATGGTTTCAGGGTAAATTGTCAGATATGTTACCTTTTTTGTTATATAGATCTTGCTTTATCTTGGTCTTAATCATCCAGCAGAAAAGTATAACCACAAGGTATAAAAAGTAAAGCCATATTAATATGCTGAGCTGTAAAAAGCTCAAGTCAACAGCTTCTGACACTGCCAGTTCTGATGATAACTCACTACTATTAAGGACTATTGGGCTGGGAAGATAGCTCTGAGGCACAAGTGCCTGCCTGGCAAGTGCAAGGTCATGAGTTTGAACCCCGGTTCTGAAAAAAAAAAAAAATAAAAAGGACTATTGGACTACATATACAGCTACTTTCAGTTCAACAAGAAGAAAGATTTGTACTAATAGTGTTTAGACAAGCTATCATATCTGTATCTTATACTCCAAACAACTATTATGAAAACAGTAAGTAATGTATTAATTATTGAAACTGTCCTACTAACCTATTTTCAAACTGTCTCATTGTTTTCTCATTAAAATTAATAAAACCAAAAATTAAAAAAGGAAGGGCTGAATATGATTACAATGTTATTGCTGAATGAGATCTTGAAACGTTTTGTCAGAGCGCCAGATGGCGAAATACTACTTTTACCAGTTAAATAAAGGTAAAGAAGCTGTGAAAGATCCTGGAATATGTTGGCCTCTTTGGTAATTACATAGTGCTAAAAATGAGGAGACACATTCCTACATCCACACTACACAGAATTCCCCACGGCTCATGTGATTCTACCAAGATTTCTACAGCTAGCAGCAAGATTCTAGCCAAACATCTTTGTGAGCAGATGTGATTTCCTTAGTGGTGCAGACTGGCTGTAGAAGTCTAGCCAAATTATGATCAACAGAAATCAAGACTACACAAAGTGTAACTTTTACTAATTCATTTTAATGAGAAAGAAAAATCAATGAGACAGTTTCAAAACAGGTTAGTAGGACAGTTACAATAATTAATACATGCATATTGTTGTCTTTGTAGTAGTTATTCAGAGGACAAGATGCAGACATGCTATCCTGTCTAAACACTATTAGTATAAATCTTTTCACTGAACTAAGAGAAAATAGCTGTATTATCTATCCTAATTCTTTTGTATATACAGATATATATTTTTTTCACTACAAAATGGTCCTCCATTTATATCCCCCTTTTTTGTTTTGTTTTGTCAGAGATGGGTGTTCCTCTGCCATTCAAATACTGTAGGTGTGTGTATTCAGCACAACAGCCCAATATAGTCCAATAGTCCTTAATAGTAGTGAGTTATCAGCAGAACTGGCAATGTCAGAAGTTATTGACCTGAGCCTTTTACAGCTCAGACTTTTAATGTGGCTTTACTTTTTATACCTAGTAGTTAGACTTTTCTGCTTGATGGTTAAGACCAAGATAAAGCAAGACTTATATAACAAAAAAATGTAACTTTTGTATCTGACAAAGTCAGTCAAATCTCAGGATTTAGCCTGAAACCATATACAACAGTTTGAACATCTTTTGTCAGTGTCAGTCATCTGAAAGAGTCACGGCCATTGCTTGACCAGTTTACTCTCCGTGAAAGTATGAGAGGATGTTTTCTCTGTAGGTGACTTTCCTCAGGCACACTATATATCATGCTCCCTTTTCTTTGTGGCCCCATAATCTCCTTAAGCAGAAAATCTGGGACACCACTGAGTTACAGGATGTTACAGTACAGGTTCTCTTATGTCCTGAGTCCTCAACGACCTTGAAGAGCTAGAGCCAAAATAATGGCTATCCTTGTAGCCCTTTTTTTTTCTCTCTCTATTTTTTTTGGTCTGAAAACTTAAGTTGTTAACCCTCCAGAAGAGAAGCTTAATGATAGCTTATTACCCTATAAACATAGACACGAGCCTAACATCACTGTCTGTCTGAATATCAAACGCCTTAGACATAACAACAAAGTGCAATTCTATCACCATGCTGGACAAGCAGGAAAGTGAGTCAACGGACTTGAACGCAGAGAGAATGGACAAAAAAAAAAAAAGAAGTAGTACCAGGTAACAGAGCCTGACCAGGGAGCTGAAGCCCACTCTTATTTGGAACCATCTGGCATTCAGCTTGCTGTAGGAAGAATGGTACAGCAGATACTGAAATGCTGGTAGACACCATTCAGAGAGGCAAAGTCCTCATAAGAAGTAACAAGTGGTAGCCCTGACTAGGAATTCAGCAGAACTGTTCCAATCCAAGATCCTTGAGGGAAAAGGCAATGATTTTCCAGCACTCTTAGGGGCGCACTGGCCACTGTCTTAGCACTCCCCAGCAGCCCTCCCGGTCTCCCAGTGCAGTGTGTACTTTTATATTTGTGCTCTCCCTCTTTTCTATTTACTCACCCCAAGCTTGCTTTGCAATGCCTGTTTCTTTCCCATTCTGTACTTTTGTTTTCTCAAATAAACTTTGCCACTGCTTTTTGCTAGTTTTATTCAACCCGTTGTCTGTCTGAGATGAGAAGCACCAGGAATTCAACGCAGGAGAGATAATCCCAAGCCTTGTGATGTTTAGATGGCAAGCCATTTTCTAGAAGCAAGCTCCCCAATCCTAGTCCTCTTTATTTCTTAAGACAGGGTCTCACTAAGTAACTAGTTGCATAAGTTATGACTGAACTCATGTTCTTCCTGCCTTAGCTTCCCAGAGTGCTGAGATTACAATGGTATAGCTCAAGAGCAGTCTTTTTTCTTTTCCTGTTCATCAGTAGTCATCTCACCCTTGCTTTTTTTCCTTCTGTCTCTCCGCCCCCACCAATAACATATGAATTCTTTTAGTATACATTTAAAATGTATTCTTCCTTTTAGTTTTAAATGTTTTACCCTTAGGGGCCCGGCGGGATGGCTCAGTGGTCTAAAACACCTGCTTGGGAAAGCTTCGCCGGCTTCAGGGACTGCGGTTCGATCCCCGGCACCACATGCTGTACCAGCCCTGCCCTCGGGGTGGGCTGAGCCAGCCATGAAAATGAATGAATAAACAAACAAAGGTTCTGAAACAAGAAAATAAATAAATAAATAAATAAATAAATAAATAAATAAATGTTTTACCCTTAGAACTAGTTTGATACCAGGCATGGTAGGTAGCACATGCCTGTAATCCAAGCACTTGGAAGGCTAAGGCAGGATTAGCCTGAATCCAGCCTGCTACACAGTGTGTTTAAGGCCAGCCCAAATGACATAGTGAGACATGCACAGGGACCAAGGTTCGATCCCCGGTCCCACATGCCACATTGAGCCAGTGACCAAGTCTGGTCATGGTGGCACATGCCTGTAATCCCTGCACTTGGGGATTGTAAACAGAAGAATCACTGTGAGTCCGAACTGCATAGTGAGACCCTGTACCATATATACATATGAAAAAGAACAAATAAACAAAAAACAATAGTGAGATACTGCCTTAAAAAATAAAGTCGGAAAACAAAGCAACAGAAAAAGAAATGCCCATGCCATTCTTAAGCCCTGCCCACATTATAGGAGCTCCTGACTCAGAACTGGAGTCATTTCATCCTCTGCCTGCAGGAGGGCAAGAATGGTTTTCAGTACAACTAGGTCCCATAAAGCAGGTGTTTTGCATTTCCCTAAACAATCTCCTAAAAGACTGAGCTAAAAAATCAAGCTATTAAAAAGTTTTGGTGTAACTGGCCAAGTTATAACAATTTTGGCATGACTAGAATGTAATGAAACACAATGAATCAATGAAATATAAGTTCAGAATGACACTTTCAATAGAGAGAGCCAAAAACTAATCACTGGACATCATTTCCTGAAACTACTGAATCTCTATTTTGAAAATTGGCAATTTAAAAGAAATGTTCATGCCAAGACTATCCAAGGGTGTTAAAGCCATTAGATGAAAAACTGATGAGGAACTGGATGCCAACACCACCATGCAAATTACTTCCTAGTTAGGAGAAAAAAAACCCAAGCAGAATTCACAGATCAGGCTGGCTTCACTCCATCTCAAGAGTCAACCTTAGCACCACAAAGAGAGAGGAAGGCTGGTGTCTGATATCTTTATTTTATGTGTTTTGATATGAATACCTATTATCACTTATGATTATTCTTGGCCAAATTGGAAAATATTTAATATCAAAGTCTTTAGAGATAGCATCCAACTTACAGGCATGGCACCAAAACCAGTGAGATGTATCCCTAGAAAGCAACCAGATAAATCCTTGAGGACAAATGACATGGTCTCTTCAATAATAGCTCCCAGGGGTCATCAGGTATGGATAACTTCAGTTAAGAATATATCATTTCACATTCCAAACAAAAGTTCTTCTGTGAGAGACCAATGGTTTCTATAATTTAAAATCCAAATACTCCTATTTCATTATGTGAGTGCTGTTGAGGTTTTGAGACTATACCTTAATAAGGAAACTACAACACCTCCACTTTCCAATGATAACGTAATGCGAGAAAACATGAAAGCACATGAAATATGATTCATTAGTAGAAGAAAAAAGACAATGTTCTTTTTTTTTTTTAAGACAATGTTCTTTTTTTAATTTTTATTTATTCATTATTTTTATTCTTGTTTCAGAACCTTTTTTTTTTTTTTTTTTTTTCATTCTTGTTTCAGAACCTTTGCTTGTTTATTCACTCATTTTTATGGCCGGCTCAGCCCACCCCAAGGTCAGGGCTGGCGCAGCATGTGGCGCCGGGGATTGAACCGCGGTCCCTGAAGCCACCCAAGCTTCCCCAAGCAGGGGCTTCAGACCACTGAGCCATCCCGCTAGGCCCGTAAGACAATGTTCTTAAAGCACTAAAAATACAACTCAATACTATAAGGATAGATCAATCAAATTTAAAATAATGATCTTTGGGGTGGTTGTGCAGTGGACAGTAACATTTCTTAACTGACAATTACTGAACATTGTTTTAACATTTTGTGCCATGTGAATGTACTCTTTTCAGAAGTAAACTTTAATTTCAAATAAAATCACTTCACTTCATAACTTGCACAGCTGAAAGAACAGATTTCCCTCTTCTGCAGAGGATCCAGTACTAAAACTTGGAGGAAAAATGAACTTAAGGTTTCCTGACAACCTGTTAGCCCACTATTCTCCCAGATCAATCTTCAGCAGTATTAAGACATGTTCATTTATCTTCCCACTTCTAAGTAGGCTCTTTTCTTCTTTAGGCAGACATTTAAGAGCCTCAAGTAAATCTGAAGTATTTAACATTAAAGCAAAAAAGTACCTGGGGTTAGCTTGAAGAAAAGCTTAAGTCAAGGAAAGCCCCTTCTATTTTTCATCTGTGTCAAGTCACACATTTAAGTCTTTACTTGAAAGTCAATGAACTCAACAAGGGTTTATAAATCTTCACTTTGTACTACTCTTCTAACCTCAAAGCCAAACTATTACATTTTCTTTCCTTAATCATCCATTACTTCTGTTTCTCTGCCCACTCTTGTCAATTAAGATTACTAAAATCTCAAACCCAAACTTAACCAAACTCTTGGTAAGCTACACAAAATAGAGGTTTAAGCCCCCAATTCAAATGATCTTTTCTGAGGCTCTTCTGCACCCTGTTCCCCAGTTCCTTTACTGAGTTAAGCCAAACAACTGAACTAGTATTAAAACCTTAACTAAAATAAGCTAATACCTATGTTGTCATGAGGCAGGTCACCCTGTGTGCTGGTACAAGTGGGCATTTCAGAGCTAAGAAAAAAGGTGAAGGCTCTGAGAACAGGTGTGTACTACACCTCCTAAAGGCCACGCCACTTTCAGTTAAGGCTGACACATGAAAAACACCATTCAAACAATTATGATGTTCTCTCTCCAAAACTCATCATGGATTTCAGTCCTTCCATTTCATTTTGCAATACTAGAGACTGAACTGATGGCTTCACACTGAGCTACACTCCCAGCCCTTTTAAAATTGTTTTAAGACAGGATCTTGCTGTTGCTTCCTTGCCCAGGACAGGCTCAGACTTGTTATCCTCCTGCCTCAGCCTTCCAAGTGCTGCAATTATAGGCATGCACTACCATGGCCAGCTGGACTGCTTTTCCACAGTACTTTCAAAGCACTGTTTTAGACAACAGCCTTGAATAAAGGCCACCAACACATTTTCCTAAAGCCCAGAGTGAACCTCTATAGAATGACAAGGAAACAAGACCCTTCTGAAATAGTGGTGGTTCCCCCCCAGAACACAGCATTAGCACACAGAGGCAGGAGCTTGCCCAGGCTAGTACAGACCTGGAGACCCTACAAACTGAGCAGACTGCCCAGGAAGAAAGACAAACTGGGAGCGCAGCCCTGAATGCTCACCAGCATGGGTTCTCACCAATAGGAGGCAAAGGAGCTGGTCAGGGAAAACAGACCTGGAGTGTGGTTGCAGGGAAGTGTGAGGGAGAAAATGCATCAGCAGAGCAGGTCAGCATGCCACACAGAATGCCCATCCGTGGGCATTCTTCCAGGGAATAGCCAACTCTCCTGCAGAACACTCATCTTTTAAAAGATTTTAAAGAATCAATGTCTCAGGCAACACTGTAGGACATTTATCAAAGAAATGTAAGCATGCATGCATTTACTGGTCTTTTTATGTATTTGATACAGAGTCTCACTATGCAGGTCAGACTCATAGTGATGATCCTCCTGTTTTAGCCTACCAGTACTGGGATTACAGACATGCACCACCATGCCCAATCTTGGTGGCTGGCTCAGCATGCTTGGGGCAGGGCAGCGAGCATGTGATACCAGGAATCACACCTGAATCCCTGCACTTGCCTAGGCAGGCACTTGGACCACTGAGCTATCTCCCTGGCCTATAAAGTAAAATAGGTTATGAGGTGTTCTTTTAGCACCTTGTTTGTCCAGACAGCTCACTGTCACTTTGAAGGCAGTCATGACTGCTGCACCTTGCACCAACAGTACTGAGCCATCCTGCAAGCAGAGGCAGGGCATCGCTGGGCATCCTCGCAAGCTAGATTTCTCCCTTTCAGAATGCATTGTTCACTGGTCACCAGTGGTTCCATAAGAGTATGCTGCAACTCATGTGCTTATTCAGTACATCATAGATGAGTGTTTTAACAAAAGCATTGGCCTCTCCTTCAAAAGATTTGAGAGAGCATTTAAAGCATAACTCAGAGTGGACTCTTCCCTAGAAGACAGTCCACAGATGGACCGTGCCATATGAGAAGGCTATGTGACACCTAACAGTGCAACCATTACCTCCTTGGGCCCCGACCAACAAAGTAAGTACAAAGACAACACCACGTTGTAGGTCATCTTGCCAAGATGCTGGGAGGCTGACAGCAGCCTGCCCAAGACATGTGGCTGATCAGTGATGGCTCCAGGACTTTCCAGGTCCCTCTAGCTGACAGCGCGGTGCAGATCTCCAGCCACACTGCCAGCTGCCTCAGGAATTTCTACTCTTTCCATGGTGGGATGTGGGCAGAAAGACACTAGTTGTGGCCTGCCAAGAACTCCAAGGAATCTTGAAGTACTGACTCCAGAGCCAAGCCCACAACAGAAAGATTTTCCAGTACTGTCTTTTCAGTAGCTATGGAGAAGAGAGAACCACTAGGCTTTAATCAAACATTTTTGTTTAAGATCACATCAAGCTTTCTCAGGGATCTCAAATAGCTAAGTAATGCATATACTTTAAACTGTTATGGATTATAATCACTAAATCTTTCCAAATCTTTAGATATTCTTATCTAAAATTTCACAGACCCACCACTGGTGCAGGCTATATTAACACAGTACAGTTAAATGATAAAAGCATTACTTTAAGACAGAGGCATTCATTAAAATAATCAGGGTTGAGAAACAGAATGCAGAAAGAATACCACACACGAACCATAGTTGCACAAGATAGAAAGCCAAATACATCCACTGTGCATTACTTCTAATGGCAAAAGGTAAACCAATTATTTTACTTAACCACAGATAGCATTAATAAGTAAATTTTAGTATTTCTTTACAGTATAACTTCTGTTTCCAGTGGTGCTGAGGGATGGCCCCCACCGCCCAGTGAAGGCAAAGTACACACTCAGCCAGCTACATCCCAGCCTCTTTATGTTTCTTTGAAAGAATTTTAAAAACCAAATTAAATTTTTTTCAACTATAAAGGAGTGAGAATATAAATGAGTATGACCAACAAGGAAATCAATATGGAGAGCTGTCAAAAAACAAACTAGAGAGGGCCGGAGATGTAGCTCAGCAGCACAGCGCCTGTCTAGCAAACATGAGGCTCAGAGTTCAATTCCTGGTACCAAAAAAACAAAATAGTTAAAAACAAAACCAAACAAAACAAAAAAACACCCTAGAAATTCCATTTGACTCAGCTTATTCCCCTTCTAGTTATCTTCCCAAATGTATTAAAGACCCAGTATTACAAGGACACACACATATCCATGTTTACAGCAACATAATTCATAACTACATAGAAAAAGCAGCCTACAGGTCCCCCAAGACAGGTGAATGGGAAAAGAAAATATGATGATTACACACAAAGGATTACTGCTCTGTCACAAAGAAGAACAAACTCCAGTAACCTGAAGGACAGTGGATGCACCTTGAGGCCATAATGCTAAATGAAACAAATCAGACACACAAGACTAAATATCGCATGGCTTCTCATATGAGAAACCCAAAATATAGGTAAAGAGTCAAATAAAAGATAGACAACAGGCAGCAAGGGGAGAGCTTTACCAATGGAAAGAGGACCAAGAGACAGAGGGAAGTAGAAAGAAGGAGAGGGAAAGGGAGTGAGAAAGAATTAAGAAGTGCTGCATATATGCACCGATTCCACACAGGAATATCATGTACTGCAGTCATCGACTGACAGAACTAATAGTTGGGGAAAAAAGGAAAGGATATTTGCAACCATGAGACACTAAGCTTGGGATACATGTGTAAAATCAGTAGCTGATCAAATACTATTACCTAAGGGGTAGGAGACCATCATGCTTTGCAAGTGAGACTAACTTGAGGACTAGTAATGGACACAGGCTAAGGAGAGGAAAATAAATAAGTATTAAGTGGCCAAGCTCCTCAACACATTCTCTAAGGATACTTCATTCTACTGGTGTAGAAACAATATATAAATTTATAGTTTCATGCTTTTATGACAAGTGACAAAAAATAAAGTTTGATTTTGGAGAGGTACCTACTATCCTTTACTTGATACTTCAATGGTGCATTGTAATAAAAACATTTTAAAGCTTAAAACCAATCAAATAATTAAGAAAAAATTATTAAAAACCAAATCAATCATATCTCTTTTAAACTATATATCTTAAAAATTAGCTATAGGAGGAAAATGTTAATGAGTTATTAAAGAGTAGGATTATAAGATTTTTAAAAAATTTTGCTGGATATGTAAAGTTGTTAGGGACATAAACTTTGAACAGGACTCATTTCTTGGATTTGTAAATATATACAAAAATAACAAAAATAGGGGCCCGGCAGGATGGCTCAGTGGTCTAAAGCACCTGCTTGGGAAAGCTTGGGTGGCTTCAGGGACCGCAGTTCGATCCCCAGCACCACATGCTGCACCAGCCCTGCCCTTGGGGTGGGCTGAGCCGGCCATAAAAATGAGTGAATA
>PVJA010033101.1:0-23608 GCA_004027025.1 Myocastor coypus | reverse complement strand
TTTTTTTGTTTTTTTTTTTTTGTTTTTTGTTTTTTTTTTTTTTTTTTTTTTTTTTTTTTTTTTTTTTTTTTTTTTTTTGTCTTTTTGAGACAGGGTCTCACTGTGCATTTCAGGCTGGCTTTGAGCTCACTTTTGTAGCCCAGGCTGGTCTCGAACTCACAACGACCCTCCTACCTCAGCCTCCCAAGTGCTGGGATTACAGGCGTGCACCACCACGCCCGGCTTGTTTGTTTATTTATTAATTTTTATGGCCAACTCAGCCTTCCCTTAGGGCAGGGCTGGCGCAGCATGTGGTGCCGGGGATCGAACCGCAGTCCCTGCAGCCGCCCAAGCTTTCCCAAGCAGGCGCTTTAGACCACTGAGCCATCCTGCTGGGCCCAAAGTGCCATTCTTTTAAAAGCACCCTGTAGCTGGGGATATAGCTCAGTGGCATAGTACCTGTCTGGCAAGGCAAGGTCATGGGGAATTTGATTCCCAGTACCAATAAAATGAAGGAAAATAAAATATCCTCTAGAGCTGGGTGTGGTGACACATGCCTGTAATCCCAGGCCTTGGGAGGCTAAAGCAGGAGGATCCTGTCTCAGTTACTTTTCTCTCATTAATGGGACAAAGTAACTGACACCCCAAATTAAGGAAGGAAAGGTAAATTAGCTCATAGTTTGTAGAGGTTGGCTCCAAGGCAGAGCGGCACATGGCAGAGGGCAGCAGCTCATTGTGGTGGGAAATGGCAAAGCAGCAAGAGCAGAGGTGCGGGGGCAGGGGCAGGGGGCGGCGGCGGGGGCGGGGGCAGGCCCCCCTCCCCTCCTTTATGCTGCGGCCTTCCAGCCATCCTCAGCTGTAGTGCTCACGCCCATAATCCCAGCACTGGACCATGAATTAATCATGAACTCTAGAAGCTGCCGGGATTGCGTGAGGCTTTGGGGGACACCTGGACACAGACGGAACGGGCCTCATGAGTTCAGGGCCTGTCTGGGTTGCATTGCTCAAAGCCAACCTGAACTGCAGAGTGAAACCCTATCTTGAAAAGACCAAAAAGAAAAGAAGTCACCCTTCTAGTTTGATGGGCTGCCTCATGTCTATGATCTCAGCACTCAGGAGACTGAGGCAGGATCACCGTGAGTTCAAGGCCAGCCTGGTCCACATAGCAAGACTCTGTTTCAAGAAACAAGAATGGTACCGGAGTGGCCATGGGTAGAGAACTGATTCCCTTTAAGGTGAAATATGTACTCATTCTTCTGCAGAAAAAAAGGAGCACCCTCTGTGGACAGGCTCTGTGAGGAGCTGCCCCACCTACCCTGCCCCGCCCAGCTTATTTTCCTGAAGGCTTTGTGCTCAGCTCTGTCCCCTGCACTTCCCTTGCACCCTTCTGCAGGGCTGCCTCCAACTCCAGTTCAGCTGCTCTACCCTGTGTCCCGATTCAGCAACGTCAAATCCCTCCAGCACCTGTGCCGATTCCGGATCCGACAGCTTGTGCGGATCGATCACATCCCAGATCTCCCACTGCCTAAGTACGTATGATGGGTCCCAGGGGCACGCAGGTGGGAGCAGGGTGTCACAGACACAGGAAAGTTGGCGGCAACATCCTCCTTTCGCTTGTCCAGTCTTATGTGACTACTGGCCCTAGAGCCAAAGGAAGCAGGGAGCAGGGTGGCCAGCTCCTGCAGGCCCGTAAAGAGCTCAGGGGAAGGGCTGGCCAGATCGTTCACTGGATTAAAGTGCCTGCTTTGGCAGACACAGGGGTCAGGGGTGTGATCCCTGGCCTGCTGTGTCCCTGAGCACACTGAGGCATGCTGCTGGCACACGCCTATAATCTCACCACTTTGGAGGCTGAAAAACAGGGGGATCACTGCAAGCCTGATCTGTGTAATGAGACCCTGTACACCCTGTACTAAATTTAAAAAAAAAAAATTCAGGGGAGGGAGAGGAGGACAGCAGTGGGCAGGGTTGGCAGAGTCTCCGGTATGGCTTCAGCCGCGCAGGAAATGCACAAGGAATGGTATTTCTCGGATGTTCTGTGCAGATAACATTTTGTGTCTCCTCATGGTTTTCGCAGACCTCTGATCTCTTACATTCGGAAGTTCTACTACTATGATCCTCAGGAAGAGGTGTATCTGTCTCTAAAGGAGGCACAGCTCATCTCCAAACAGAAGCAAGAGGTGGAGCCCTCCACGTAGCCAGGGCCTCTGCCGTGACCACTAAGGTAGGACCTGGGGCCCTCCAAGGACAGGCACAGAGCCTGTTTAGAAGGCAGAGAGACTTAATATTTGCCAAGCTGGAGGCTAAGGTAGGATGAAGAGTTTGTAATTAATTTGGGTAGGTAGTAAGACCCCACCTCAAAATTTTACAAAGGCTGCCCAGCATGGTAGTTCACTATAATCCAGCATTGTGGAGGCTGAGGCAAGAGGATAGCCATGGGCTCAGGGTCAGCCTGGGCTGAAATGTGAGACCCAGTTTCAAAAGACAACAACCCAACAGAAATTTTTAAAAGGGGTAAAGGGATTTCAGTGTAGCTCTGAGATAGAGCGCCTCTGGGTTCAACCCATACTGCTGCCAAAATAGAGCCAAGCCTTATGCAAGCCCATCACTGGTGTATGTGACGAGGAGGGCGGGCAAGTGTGGCTAGCTCCGTGGCTGTCTCCTCTTGCCCCCATGATCACCCTGCTCTTGGGGGCTCTTTGGGTTTTGTTTTATTTATTTATTTTTTTTCAATTAGCAATAATTGCGCCTCGGATAAACCTCATTGGCTACGATACTGCCACTGCACAAAGCTTTTTTTTTTTAAATGCATTTAAGCCGGGCATGGTGGCTCACGCCTGTAATCCCAGCACTTGGGAGGCTGAGACAGGAGGATCGTTGCGAGTTCGAGACCAGCCTGGGCTACAAAAGTGAGCTCAAAGCCAGCCTGAACTGCACAGTGAGACCCTGTCTCAAAAAGCCAAAAAAAAAAAAAAAAAAAAATGCATTTAATGGCTGGCAGTATAGCTCAGCAGATTAAGCCCTTGTTTAGGGAAGCAGAGGGGCCAGGGTTCGGTTCCTGGTCCCCGCCTGCTGCGCCAGCCCGCTCTCCAGCGCACTGAGCCAGCAGTGGAGTCTGAGTGTGGTGGCGTGTGCCTGTAATCCCATCACTCGGGAGGTGCAAGCAGGAGGATCCCTATGAGTCAGTAGTGAGACCCTGTACAAAAAAGAAAAAGCTGGGCGTGGTGGCGCACGCCTGTAATCCCAGCACTTAGGAGGCTGAGGCAGGAGGATCGGTGTGAGTTCAAGACCAGCCTGGGCTACAAAAGTGAGCTCAAGGCCAGACTGAACTGCATACTGAGACCCTGTCTCAAAAAGACAAAACAAAACAAAACAAAAAAAACAACAGCAACAAAAACCGCATTTAATTGGCTAGGGAATAAGTGCTTGCCTGGCAAGCACAAGGTCCTGAGTTCAATCCCTCATACCACCAAAATAAATAAATAAAAATAAAAAATGCATTTAGTACAGGGTCTCACTATACAGATCAGATTCATAGTGATCCTCCTGTTTTCTACCTCCCAAGCCCTGGGAATACAGGTGTGCAGCACCACACCTCCTTTCAGTTGCCTGTCTCATGCACCCCAGGGGTGGGGCCCCCACAGCACCCCAGGGGTCGAACCTGGTCCCTGCACTCTGCCTGAGCAGGTACTTTATTCTGCTGAGCTATCTGTTTTTGTCTTTTTGAGACAGGGTCTCGCTGTGCAGTTGAGGCTGGCCTTGAGCTCACTTTTGTAGCCCAAGCTGGTCTCAGACTCGCACCCATCCTCCTGCCTCAGCCTCCCGAGTGCTGGCATTCTTCTAGGTGTGTGCTGCCATCCGTGCTCATTGGTCTCCCCGCTCTCACCCAGACTGCACAGAGAGTAGAAAACCAGAGGCCCCAGTGCTCAAGGGCACGCAGATGTGCTCTGGCTGCCGCAGAGGCGTTTCTGGTGCAGCACCGCCAGAGGGCAGTGGCTGTCACTGTGGCCTTCTCTGCCTCTAGCTTCCATTTCGTCTTTTTCGATGCATTTTGGTTCTCCTCTGTCAGGCTGATGGAATTTTCCCTTGTTTTCCTAGGCATTTGGTTGTCAAGCTCGTCTGAACCCGTGTAGTTCACATGAAGAGGTGGAGGAGCAAAGCGGGACGGGAAGGGCTGGGATCGCTCCGCCGGGCCTGGGGCTTGGAGAAAGCGCACAGCGGCCCGGGTGGGGCCACACCCCGCCCACCCTGTGTGCCAGACAGATGGACGACGGACGGACGGACGGACGGACAGACAGACAAGAAGGGCTCCTGGAAAACTGGAAGAAGTCTCAACACTGTTACTTTTAGAAGTTCTGTTTTTGCTCTTTTGTGTTTCTTGGTATGGAAATTCCTGCCGGAGGTGGCTGGGCTTTATGCTAAGAGCTCGCGGTTCTGACGGGCCAGGGGCGGGGAGGGGGACAGGGAGAGTGGAGTGGACCAAGGCCCCGAGGGATGGAGGGATGTGCCCACGGAAGGCCAGCTGGCGAAGCCGACTGGAGGAAGGAGCGCACCCTGTTCTTTTTCTTCAAGGCCTTGAAACCTAATTTGAGAGTGGCCTTCATGAAAGCCGTGTTATTTTGCTCTGGGACCTGAATTGAAGCAGTGTCCCGCCACGCTAAGGTGCTTCCCGAGAGGCATCAGATGCAGTGGCCCTGTCGCCACATTGGTGTCTTCCCACTCTCTGACCTGGCAGTGTCCAGAGCCACTGTGCCCTCCCGTGTTTGCCCGCCGGTGAGAGGGAGGGCCAGGAAGGAGAGACCAGGCTCCACCCTCCTGGGAGTGTCGAGGTCCCAGCCTCTTGGGGACCCTGATCACAGCGCAAGAGTGCAGCCCAGCTGCTGCGTCAGGGCTCTGGCGATGCCCCTGTGCTGTGGTGATGGCGAGCGCTACTTCATTTTCCGGCCTTCCTGCCAGTCCAGACCTTTCCCAAACCATCTGCTGCCCTCTTTCCGCCAGTCTGGGAGGTGCCCTAGAGGAGGCGGGCACTGGGATCCTCTCAGTGCGCGCTGCTGGAGGAGGCTTGCTCCGCCCTTGTTAGTCTGCTGCACGGTTGTTCCTGGACTGCGTCATCCCAAAGGGTCAGTGACACCATGGATCTGGGGAGAGGACTCCGCAGCAGGAGGCACTGGCCTTGCACAGAGCGCTGAGCAGAGGTCCCGGGGCTCAGGACCTGGCTGTGAGGAACCGACCCGGAGATGGCGTGGCAGCGGGAACCCACTTTCTGTGCTGCGCAGCTCTGCCAGGACAGAATGTGTGGCCCTAGAAAGGTCTTTATCGCCTGCAGAAGGTACCGCCCCACCGTAGTGCTGCCAGGCTGCAGTGGGCCCGTGGGCTGATGGGCGACCCACGGCAAGCCACCCATAAGCTGAGGAGCATTCTACGTGTGCATGTGGCTCTGGGATGGACACTGTGGGCTCCGCCAGGTGGAAGACACCGTCACTAGTCTGAGGAAACCTTAGAGGGCGCACAGAGTCGCTGCAGCTGAGAAGCAGGCGCTGCTGAGGACACTCACAGTGGGCGAGATCAGAGACCAGATGGTCTGGAAGCGCAGCGGTGGTGAAGGCTTGGGTGTGGGCGGGGCCTCCCGCCGAGAAGAGCAGGACGCTTGCCAGGCAGCGCCAGTGGGGGCCCAGGCAGGCCCAGCTGTGGCTCGCGGGGCGGCAGGTGGGGTCAGCACCTGGCTCTGGCTCCGCAGCTTTCGCTCCACTCCTGGGAGTGAGGTGGGCCCTGCAGCCCTGTGGGCTTCCAGTCGCCTGCTCTGCTCCCCAGGGGCGGAAGCTTGGCTGCTGGAACCTTTCTCAGAATGACAAGAATGGGCTGCAGCCTTGGGTGGTGTGGAGGACGTGTGGGGCGGGGCTGAGGGGCAGGAGTGGGCGGGCTGCTGCTGGGAGCGGTCTCCTCGGTGGCTGCAGTGTAGTCCTCGTGCAGGGTCTGGGTCGGCTGAGTGTCCCCCTTGCTGCATGTGTCCCCTGCATGTCACCAAGAGCACGCGGTACTGATGGCCACCAATGCAATCTGCTGTTGAAATGTGGTTCCGGGTGAGGAGCGCAGGAGGAGGAGGGGGCAGGGGCTTCGATGTTGGGAACTAGATAAAGTGGGGGATAGCTGCCTTTCACAAGAGGTGCGGCCACTGCCGATGATAGCCTGGACTCCCACCTACCCCTGTGGAGCGAACCTGCGGTTCCTGCTCCTACCTTTCCCACTCTCAGGCCACCGGGGTGATTGTGTGGGGTATGGGGCCTCTCACGGGGAGGGGACGGCCTGGGGAGCTGCAAGAGCCTGAAGTGCCGTGGGGGTGCATTCCCCAGCCCTTCTGAGCCCCAGAGCGAGGGGCTGGTTTGCGGCCCTGTGGCTGCCAAAGGCAGTGCGTGGGGTCTCTCTTTGCAGAAGTTCTGCTGCCGGTTGGGGTCTGGGGAGCCCAAGAGAGCGGCGCCCCTGCGCCTGGGGGAGGAGCTTTTGAGTTAACATTTTCCCTATGGGAATCCTTTTGGTTTGTGGGAAGGGGAATGGATAGGTGGTTTTGGTCTGAGTGTCCACGCAGCTGTCTTGACACCGCGCTGTGCTGTTGCATACACGTAGCCATCTGTCCTTTCACTGCAGCAGTGTTTATGAGTAGTTCAGATGATTTATTTGCTCCTGGGGAGTAAAACCTTTTTTATTTAAAAAAAAAAAAAAAGTGTCCCCATTATGATAGCTGTAGGATTATGGGGTCACAAGGTCAAGTCTGCAAGTCCCGTGCTAAGTCCTGCTTTGACGTTGGAACCTTTGTGCTCGGCACAGCCGGGAGGCCTTGGAAGACTGGGAAGGGAGTCCTGGGGGGCTGGGCCCGGACCAGAAGCAGCCCTGGGGCCCGGGCCTGGAATGCGTCATCTGCCAGAGAAGAGCCTTGACTGGCCCGCAGATTCCGCCCGCCCGCCCTTTCCCTTGCTTCTTGGCTTCCCTGGCAGGTGTCACCTGGCCTCTTCTGCCTCCCGCCCTGTCCCCTTTGCACCCCTTTACCCCCACCACATCTACCTCCCAGAAGCCAGTCCTGCATGCCGAGTCTGTGCCCTGCCACCCTCTATACCAGTGGGTTTCGGGGGACCTGGAAGCGCCCCCCAGCTGAGAAGCATCAGGCGGGTGGAAGACACCAACAGGAGGTTGCAGCTGGCCTGCGATGGCGGCTGCTCCTGGAGACAGTGTGAGCACAGGAACTGTCACATGGAGCTGCAGTCCCCTCTCCCTGACCCATGCTGTACTGCAGGCAGGCAGGGCTGAGGACTGTCTGTCCCTGGTGCTCCCTCAAGGGACAGGCAGGACCAGCACGCCACTGCTGCTCCTGTGGGACTTCAAGGAAGAGAGGTGTCATTCCAGGGTCGACAGCCCTGCCCTGCCGGGACCTCTCCAGCCACCCTGTCCTCCAAGCCAAAGCGGGCCTGGTTTTGTCTTTCCATTTAGTTGTCCTCTTCCTTCCCTTTTTTGTGCTTAATTTATTAAAATAGTTGCTGTATAATTTATTTTCATAAACTATAAAAATGACTAAAAGGTTAAAATAGACTTGCAGGCCAATCTTAAATGGGTAGGAAGGTCCAACGGTGGGAGGGAAAGATGTTTTGATATACACAAGACAAATGCACTTTGGGTGTGTTGGTATTTTTCTGGGGGTAGAGGGGTGTTGGGAGGGGTCCCTGTAGATTAGTTTCAGAGTGGGCTGTCTGTACATACTGTATCCATAGGCATGTTTGACTCTCACAAGGGACATTAGTAACTGCTGCAGGTCCTGTTTGGAAACCCCATGTACAATTCCCGGTTTTTGTAAGTGTTGGTGCGGGAGACATTTGACTCTTGTGTTTGTATCTCCTTTTTATGATTGCTGTACCGACCCATGTCTTTTTGGGGAGAGGTGAAAAGAGCTTTGAAATAAAAATGTTTAGAAATTGTCCTGTTGCTTGGGCTTCTGCTTTTCCACCCTCTCCCATCTTAGCCTGTGCACGGACCCAAGCAAAGCGCAGTCAGCCCCACCTGTCCGCCCTCTGCCCTGAAGCCACTTGCGCAGCCTGCGGCCCCTCAGCTTGCAGCTTAGCGTTTACCCTGTCCCGAATGCTCTTCTCATTTGTACTAGAGTGGCGACTAGAAGCACACAGCAAATGATGGTGTGGAGGGCCCAAACTTCCCCTCCAGCCATGTCTGAGCCCTGGTGGTAGAGGTCACAGTGAGCTTCCTGTCCGCCAGGGTCCTCTGGCCTCAGTGCACTTGTGCCCTGGGGAGTTGGAACAGCGGCTGCCCTGCAGGTGTGGAGGCGCTGGCAGTATTGTGTCCTTGTCCTAGGGGGGCCATTGCCAAGAGATCTTTTTCCTTTTTCTTTTTTTTTTTTTTTGAGACAGGTCCTCACTATGCAGTTTGGACTGAGTCCAGACTAGTCTTGAACTTTCAGGGATCCAGCAGCCTGCCACGTACAGGGGTGGCAGGCGTGCAGCACCGTGCCTGGCTGGGTCTTGGCCTTCTGAGCCAGGTAACTAGTTTCCTACTCTCACGGTCCTGGGGCCTGGGCGGGCAGCTATGCCCAGAGGAGCTCAGTGCAACCTGCCCGGAGGAGCTCAGTGCAGCCTGTCCCAAGCATCTCCCCTTCCAAGTGCCTGGGGTCCCTTCCCTTGTCCCTACCTGCCCTTGGGCTGCTCCCCCACCTGCAGGTCTCTCACGGTGGCAGCTCCTCCAAGTCCTCCCCAGCCTTACTCTCTTGCAGTGGAGTTTTCAGTGTTTACTTCTGGCCAAATGGCTCTTGCCTCTGGGAAGCCTCTCCTTCCTGCCTCTGGCTTCCCTGCCTGGTGACCTCTGTGAGGACAGCGCCTGTGTCCTGCTCATCTGTCCTCCCTGCAGGCTGGCACAGCTGGAGATGTGCCCAGACACAGCGAGGAGGGC
This sequence comes from Myocastor coypus, assembly GCA_004027025.1. Classification (NCBI taxonomy): domain Eukaryota; kingdom Metazoa; phylum Chordata; class Mammalia; order Rodentia; family Myocastoridae; genus Myocastor; species Myocastor coypus. Next base: position 14,692 of record PVJA010033101.1, on the reverse strand, counting down.
CAGGCCTGCGCCTTTCCCGGGAACGCTGCTTCCTGGCCTGTGCTCTCCATGCTCTGGGAATTGGAGGAGTCTTTTATTTTCGTAATATTGGGATTAAACTGAGTGCCTACCCTTCCCACTGAGCTATGTCCCCAATTCCCTATTTATTTAATGAATTTAGCACAGGGTCTGTAGGGTCTCACTACATAGAGCGGACTCGTAGCAATTGTTTTCAGGCTCCCAAGAGCTGGGATTACAGGTGCACACCACCACCCCCAGTGTCAATTGCATCTCAGAGCGCTGCAGGGGCGGGCGGAGCCGGCATGGCAGGCTCAGGGATCAAACACCCGGCCCCTGTGTCTACCTAAGGAGGCTGCTGAACTATCTGGCTGGGCCTCTTATTTTTCACTTTTTGAGACAGGGTTTCATCAGTAGTTCAGGCTGGCCTTGAGCTCCCAGTGATCCTCCTGCCGCAGCCTCCCAAGTGCTGGACTACATTTTGAGACCAGGTCAGAGTAAATCACTAAGTTACCCAGCTTGGGCTCAAACTTCCAGTCCTCTTGCCTTGGCCTCCCAAAGTGCTGGATTATAGATGTGCACCTGCTCGCCCTAACTGCGCTCCGGAGGGAACTCCTGAGCTGATCTGCGTAAAGCGCCCCCTGCCTTTTGAGCACTCACCCAACAGCCACAAGCGCTGATCCCGACCAGTTTTGCCATTCATTGGGTTTGAGGAGAATCCAATGCTTCCCTCCTTCCCAGGGTCGGGGGAGAAGGACCCTGAGTCCCACCAGTCTTCGCAGAGAGGAGGTGACTGAGACTGGGGCGCATTGCTAGAAGCGTCCTTAGCGCTCTCCTGCCACCTAGTGGCTCCTGTGGGCCAGGCCACGCAGCCGATCCTGCAAGTTCCAGAGCCCCGAGCCCCGCCGGGCTTAAATTAATGTAAACAGTATCATTGCCCCGCCACAGCCACCTCACCCCACTCGAGGGACCACTGGCGAACCCTCGGGCCACACGTGGCTCAGGTGTGTGGACCAGACTCCTTTCCTAGTGGCAGGCGAGCAGGAAGCCTTTGTTCTCCTCAGGCTGTCCAGGGCTGGTGGCAGCCACACTCCTGCCCTCCCCGCCCCGGCCCCGCCCCACTGGCTTGATGACAGCTCGAGGGAGGTGCAGGGCGTGGCCTGGGCTTCTATTCAGTCCCATAAACACAGATCCTCTGGGCAGGGTTGGCCCAGGATCCCCCGAGCACCCTCCTGCCTACTCCTGAGCTTTTGCCCTTGGGATCCAGGAGAAGAGAAGCCACTTAAGCTGGAGCAGGGGAAGGGCGGGGAGGCAGCTCCTCTGGGTGTCCCAGCCCCTGGGCACCCACAAAAGGAGGCTGAAGGATGTCACACAAGAGTCATGCACGTGCCTGTCCTGGAAGTGGCTTGACCAGGGTGAAGGGGCTGACCCAGGCAAGAACCCCAGGGGGCTGGAGCCCCACACTGGGCTATGAGGCCAGGGTCAGGCTCCATGGCTCCATGAGCACTCTGCTGCCCACCAGTCCCCACCCTCGGGTGCCAGCCCAACCCAGCTCGAGCCAGGATTGCATCACAGTAGGCTTTGTTCTCGGAGCAGCAGGTGCAGGCCAGGGGCACCGCCCCTTCCCTCCACCACTCCCTCTTGAGGATGCTCCCTCCTGCCTCCTCCATTCCCGGCCATGGTACCCAGGCTCCCCAAGCAGAGGTACAATGGCTGCAGGGTGGGCATTGGAACCAGGCGGCTGGTGACCACCCTGCGGCTGCTGTGCCCTCTGAGAAAGACTTGCAGAAGTGGGTGACAAGGAGGGGGGGGTCAAGAGCGATGGTGCATACCTGTGATCCTGGCTACTTGGGAGGCCGAGGCAGGAGGACCCCAAGTTCGGGTCCAACAGGGACAATTTTTTTTTGAATTTCTATTTTTATTTTTTTTTTCTTGTTTCAGAACTTTTGTTTGTTTATTTATTTACTTTTATGGCCAGCTCAGCCCACCCCGAGGGCAGGGCTGGCGCAGCATGTGGTGCCGGGGATCGAACCGCGGTCCCTGAAGCCGCCTAAGCTTCCCTAAGCAGGCGCCTTAGACCACTGAGCCATCCTGCCGGGCCCTCGCCCAGATCTTTTGATCACACACACAACTCTATACCAATTTCAACCGGCTTGACAGCAACAAATAAAAGAAAAAAAAAAAAAAAAACCTCCATACAGGCTTTCTGGCCATGAATGTGCCAGACTCCAAAAATGTACTTTAGGATGGCTGCCTTGACAACCAAGGAGTCGTGATGACGTAAGGGAGACAGAAGTTCTGACGACTGCTGGGTGTGGTGGCTCACGCCTATAAAATCCCAGCACTCGGGAGGCTGAGGCAGGAGGATTGATGCAAGTTCGAGACCAGCCTGGGCTACAAAAGTGAGCTCAATGCCAGCCTCAATTGCATAGCGAGACCCTGTCTCAAAAAGACAAAAAAAAAAAAAAAAAAGAAGTTCTGACGACTGAAGTTTCTCAGAATTAGCAGAACCAGACACTTAAAAAAGAGAAATTTTGTAGCAAATAAATATAACTTAGGGGCCCGGCGGGATGGCTCAGTGGTCTAAAGCCCCTGCTTGGGAAAGCTTGGGCAGCTGCAGGGACTGTGGTTCGATCCCCGGCATCACATGCTGCACCAGCCCTGCCCTCGGTGTGGGCTGAGCCGGCCATAAAAATGAGTGAATAAACAAAAAAACAAAGAAACAAGAAAAAAATAAATAAAATAAAATAAAATTCTTTAAAAAACAAAAATAAAAATAAATAAATATAACTTAATAAACCAGACTTTATTTATTTTTATTTTTATTTATTTATTTTTGTCTTTTTTTTATTTTTTTTTTATTTTTATTTTTTTTTATTTTTTATTTTTGTCTTTTTGAGACAAGGTCTCGCTGTATAGTTCAGGCTGACCTTGAGCTCAGTTTTGTAGCCCAGGCTGGTCTGGAACTCTCACCAATCCTCCTTCCTTAGCCTCCCGAGTGCTGGGATTACAGGCGTGCACCACCACGCCCGGCTTAAACCAGACTTTAAAAGAAAGAAATCCCACCTCAGAATTGACAAGCTGGGCTGGGGATATAGCTCAAGGGGCACAGCACCTACCTGGCAAACACAAGGTCCTGAGTTCAAGTCCCAATGCCCCGCCCCCAAGAAAAAGAGAGAGAGAAAGCCGGGTGTGGTGGCTCACGCCTGCAATCCCAGCACTCAGGAGGCTGAGGCAGGAGGATCGGTGCCAGTTCGAGACCAGCCTGGGTTACGAAAGTGAGCTCAAAGCCAGCCTCAACTGCATAGCAAGACCCTGTCTCAAAAAGACAAAAAAAAAAAAAAAAAAAAAAAAAAAAAAAAAAAAAAAAAAAAAAAAAAAAAAAAAAAAAAAAAAAAAAAAAAAAAAAAAAAAAAAAAAATAGAGATACACTGAGAGAGAGAAGAAGGCCCAGTTGACTCCAGGCATTAGGAGTATAACTACAACACTGCAGTACCTGACTCCACCCAATAGAGATGGCTCACCTAAAAATACCACACCATCTTATAAAAACAATTTTTTAGAATTTTATTTTTTTTCTTGTTTCACAACTTTTGTTTGTTTATTTATCTTTTTTTTTTTTTTTTTTTTTTTTTTTTTTTTTTTTTTTTTTTTTTTTTTTTTTTTTTTTTTTTTTTTTTTTTTTTTTTTTTTTTTTTTTTTTTTTTTTGTCTTTTGGAGACAGGGTCTGGCTATGCAGTTGAGGCTGGTCCTGAGCTCACTTTTGTAGCCCAGGCTGGTCTCGAACTCGCACCAATCCTCCTGCCTCAGCCTCCCGAGTGCTAGGATTACAGGCGTGCGCCACCACGCCCGGCTTGTTTATTTATCTTTATGGCCAGTTTAGCCTGCCCTGAGGGCAGGGCTGGTGCAGCATGTGGTGCCAGGGATCGAACCGAGGTCCCTGCAGCCGCCTGAGCTTTTCCAAGCAGGTGCTTTAGACCACTGAGCCATCCTGCCGGGCCCCCAAGCAGGGACAATTTAGTAAGGCCCTGCCTCAAAATAAAGACTGAGACAAAGAAGAAGCTAGGCGGGGCCCTACCCTTCACCCTCCCAGGAGCTCTGCCTGTGAAGCTTCTGGCAGCCTCAGGCTATAGATCTGTAGTATCAAGTTTTAGCAATCCAGCCACCAGGACCTGGGCTCCTAGGAGTCCAGTCCTTCCATGTAGACCAGAGAGGTTGAGCATGGACCACCCTGGCCTTACAAAGTCCAGCACCAGGCCTAACCCTGGCCCCACAGCAGCTTTTCAAAGGCTCAGCATGGATGGGCCTGGCAGGATAGCTCAGTGGTCTAAAGCGCCTGCGGGCAGCTGTTCGATCCCTGGCACCACATGCTGTGCCAGCCCTGCCCTCAGGGCAGGCTGAACCAGCCATAAAAATAAATAAACCAACAAAAGTTCTGAAACAAGAAAATAAAATAAATTCGGGCCTAGCGGGATGGCTCAGTGGTCTAAATCATCTGCTTGGGAAAGCTTGGGCGGCTTCAGGGACCACGGTTTAATCCCCAGCACCACATGCTGTGCCAGCCTTCCCTTGGGGGCAGGCTGAGCCGGCCATAAAAATGTGTGAATAAACAAAGGTTCTGAAACAAGAAAAAAATAAAATGAAATGAAAAATTCTTTAAAATAAAAAATTCTTTAAAAAAATCATTCATGGGGCTGGGGAGATAGCTCCGAGGCACAAGTGCCTGCTGGGCAAGTGCAAGGTTGTGAGTTCGAACCCTGGTCCCACAAAAAAAAAAAAAAAAAAATCATTCAAAGGCTCAGCATGGAGACCGCTGCAACTCGCTCCTGCTCCTTGTCTTCACTTCCTGGGCTCTGACAAACCAACAGCAAAGCAATGGCCACCGACTGCATGGCCAGGCCCAGCGCCGCTAGGGCCCGGGAGTGGGCTGTCCAGGCCTTTGGGCAGCGGGAGCTCCTCTGCAGCCTGGCACTCTTCTGTCTCCTGTCTCTTTGGGCCAGGATGGACTTCATCTGCAGGGACAAAGAGCTCCACTGACCCCATGGCCTTGTGACCCCACCCTAGTCGGCACTGCTCTGGCCAAGCAGCCTGTAAGGGCCTTCGTGTGGCAGACAGGGACATGAGGCCACTTAGAGGTCATGGCAGGGAGGATGGGGAGTGTGTGGGCAGTGCCCACCAGACTCCATGGAGTGGCCGCGGGTGGAGGGTTGGGGAACTTATGGCTGCTGGCCAGAGCAAAGCTGCCAATAAACACTGGCAGGGCCCTGGCACGGGCGGGCCAGGGAGGCCCCTCCAGCCTCCCACGGGCTGCCAGGCAGCACATTCCCGCCTCCGTGCCCCCGGCGTGCCCCCCACACCCAACTATAAAGCCCCTTTGTTTGGTGCTCTCCTCTCTGCTTCCTGTCCCTTCAGCAGCCTGAAGGGGGGCCAGACTCGGTGAGAAGGGGTGGGGAGGCCTCCAGCCAGCCTGGAGACTGGGGGAGGGCGTCCCTTGGACATCACCCCCACGCCCCACTGCCGCCCTCCAAGGCTCAGAGCAGGTGACCCTCACCCCGGCTCTGGAACGCCAGCCTGGCATCAAAACCTCCCACATGGCTGTTCATGTGATGTCACTTGCAGTGTGGCCAGTTGGGGGCAGAATACGGCAGGGCAGGGGGAGGCATCTCTGGCCCTCTCCTTGGCCCCATGGTTCCTGGCACATTTACTGGGCAGGTTCAGGGGCTTCAAGGCCTCTTGTGAGTGGGTCTGGGGCCCGCCATCTGGGGCCTGTGACAGAGTGCGCAACAGGAATCTTCGCCCTTGTTCCTAGCCTTAGCCAAGGCCCTCAGGAAACATTTGCGTGTAGGTGGGACTCTGGCCACAAGGAGCAGCTGGTCACTTGCCACCTGGCCTTCACAGACAGGGCCACTGTGTCTTCTGGGTTCCAGGCTCTCGGGCATCCCCTTAAGTGGCCTGTCCGCCTAGGAGGCAACAGCGGAGGCCACGAGGTCAGCTCTGGCACCAAGCTGCTGGTGACCTTGGGCAAGCCGCTCTCTGGCGCCTGCAAAACGAGGGGAGGGGTCCTTGGACAGGGATCGCCCTAGGGAAAGAGGACCGGGAGGGGTCTTCCCTGCAGGGATCCTGTCTCCTCCCCAGGACAGCCAAGGGTGGAGTGGGGGAAGGAAGAAAGGAGCCTGGAGTGGGAGACCCCTGTGCACCCTGCGGTGGCGGTGGCGGTGGCGGAGACGGTGACGGTGACGGTGACAGTGACGGTGACAGCGTGAGCGATCCTCTTGAGGGCCTGGGTGCTGCGTGCGAGCTCGGCCCCCACCCCGGGGTGCGGAGGGCGGGGCCGGCGGCAGGCGGGGCTCGGCGGCTCAGCGCGCGGCCCGGTGATCGCGGGTACAGCTTCCTGGCCCGGACCATGGAGGGGCCGCGGCGCCCTGCACCCCCCAGGGCTGGCGCAGCAAGGCTGGGGACAGCGTAGCACGCAGCATGGAGCAGGTGAGCGGGCGCGGCGACCTGGCGAGGGGTGCGCGCCAAGGGCTTGGGGCTCGGGGCGGGGCCGCGGCTCGAGGAGGGACAGGCAGGAGAGACCCGGAGCAATGCACGCGCGCACACACGCGTGTCCTCCCCCTCCAGGGACAGCAGGGGTAGCGCACCCAGGGCTCACCCCAAGGAAGCGCGCCCCCCTCTCCGAGCCCCCAGCGCCCCTGAGCCCGTGCGGGGCGGGGTTTGGACCATCCGCAGGCTGAGGGCGGCACAGGTGGGGGCGGGGCAGCTGTGTGCCCCCAGACCCCTTGGCGGGACCCCAACTGCAGCAGCCCCTCCCCCTCCAGCCCAAGGGCCTGGTGGGGGGGCGGATCACCATCTGGTGGCGATGAAGAGATGGGGTGAGCTGGAGCCTCCGTCTAGGGCGCCCCAATACAGAGCTGCAGCCCGCGAGGTGGGGCTGCCTTTCTCTCACGCAGGCGCCGCCGCCGGGCACCGAGGGTGTGGGCCGGGCGTCGTGGGCAGGGGCAGCACGGGTGGAGCACAGCCAGAGCTCGCCTGCGTGCCCCCTCTTGGCCACACCTCCGCTTGGCTGAGGTCCAGGCTGGCTGAAGAGGGTGCGTAGGGTTCTCAGCTCAGGGCGCCCCCCTCGATACCCCGCCTGCGCTGCCCCGGACTCCTGGGGACTGCTAGGCTTGAACTAGTGACCTGGGCTTGCGCCGCTGAGGTACCTCCCCACCCGACTGTACCGAAGCCCACACTGACAAAGGGGTCGCCTCTCTTGGGGCTAGAAAGGGTGCATCGTCCTGGTTCCCGTCATCTTCCCCGCACCGCGATGTTGGGGCGGGGCTGCGGCCTCTCTCCGGGCCTGTGTGGCATCTTCCTTGTTAATTGAAAGGGCTGGTGGCAGCTCCTGAGAGCCCAGCGGGCAGGGGGAAGGGGCTCCATTCGGCGGCGCTTGCTGCCGTCATTACGGACTGGAGCACAGAAAAACCACACGGGGAGGAGATCTGCTAATACCACGGCACTGCTTACTGTAAAATAATTCATCTTTGCAGTATTTTTTGGAGACAGGGCCTCTCTGTGCAGTCCAGGAAGGTTTTGAGCTCAGTGTGGAGCCCTGGCTGGCCTGAGACTTGGGGCGATTCTCCTGCCTCAGCCTCCCCAGGGCAGGCATGGCAGGCATGAGTGCCCTAAGAGGCTGTAAAATACTTTTATGTTCTGTGAATTTCCTCTCAGTTGTTGTTGTTTTTTTTTTTTTTTTTTTTTTTTTTTTTTTTTTTTTTTTTTTTTTTTTTTTTTTTTTTTTTTTTTTTTTTTTTTTTTTTTTGGTGGGACCGGGGTTCAAACTCACAACCTTGCACTTGCCAAGCAGGCACTTGTGCCACGGAGCTATCTCCCCAGCCCCTCTCAGTTTTCTTAAAAAAAAAAAGTGGGCAGGGTGTGGGGCTGGCTGTCCTTCCTGCCCCCACACCCCAATCTGGGCAGCCTGCTCCCGGTGGCCCCTGCCCATCATAGCCTTTGAAGTTTTCGGTACCGGTGCCACCTTCACTTGGCACTGACATGGCCAGGCCTGCTCTCTGCTCCCTGCCCTGGGAGGATGCTGGGCTTGGCTCTTGAGAGGGCCCTGTGGTGTATGCCAACTACCAGGGACACTAGATGGCACATTCTAGGTGTGCCTGGGCTCCTTGGTGAGAACCTACTTCTCTTTCACTGTGAGACAGGGTGTCGCTGGGTAGTTAAGGCTGGCCTTGAACTCACCTAGGTGTCCCAGGAAGGCCTCAGACTTTTGGTGATCCTCCTGCCTCAGCTTTCCACAAGTGTGGATTCCAGTGGGAGCCACTACACCCGGGATTTGAGCCTTGTTCAAAAATTTGATTGTACAAAAGGCTGTGGTATTCTGTGGTGGCAGAGTGATTGGCTAGCGTGCTTATGGCCCCAGGTTTGATTCCCAAACTGCAAAAATCAGTCACTGGGAATGGAGCAGGTGATGTGTGCTTGGCCAGTTCTGGGAGGCTGCGGCGGGGGGTCACAAGCTTGAGCCCAACCCCAACAATTCAGAAACTTGAGACCCTGGGATAGAGGATGTATCAGATATTAAACTGATAAGAACAGATACTACACTTGATCTTAGCCAAAAGGCCGAGAAGCGATAAAACTTGAGACCCTGTATTGAGATTTTTTTTTTAAATTAAAAATTAAAGGGGCCTGGCGGGATGGCTCACTGGTCTAAAGCGCCTGCTTGAGAAAGCTTGGGCGGCTGCAGGGACCACGGTTCGATCCCTGGCACCACATGCTGCGCCAGCCCTGCCCTCAGGGCAAGCTGAGCCGGCCATAAAAATGAGTGAATAAACAAAGATTCTGAAACAAGAAAAAATAAATAAAAAAAATAATTAAAAAGAAGGGGCTGCCGGGCGTGGTGGCGCACGCCTGTAATCCCAGCACTCGGGAGGCTGAGGCAGGAGGATCGGTGCGAGTTCGAGACCAGCCTCGGCTACAAAAGTGAGCTCAAGGCCAGCCTCAACTGCATAGCGAGACCCTGTCTCAAAAAGGCAAAAAAAAAGAAGAAGAAAGGGCTGGAGATGTAGCTCCATGTGGAGGCCCTGGTTTTGATCCCCAGTACTTGGGGAAGGAAGTCTAACTGGGATGCCTTGGACGTGTCCGCCTTCCTGGTTGCTGTGGGATCCCTGCCAGCTGTACTGAGTGGTGGCTCCTGAGGCCCTTTCTCATGTCATAGGACAGCTCTGCCCAGGAGCACAGCCGCTCAGCCTGAACCAGACCTGAGGCCCCTCAGACTCTGCCCATGGAGGGCAGGGCTGCCTCTCAGGCCGAGAGGGTGCATGGCCCCTAGGGTAAGGGGCGCTCCTGAAAGCTGAGCCGCCTCCAGCACAGCAATGCACCTATTTTAAGTTTGCCTATGCAGAGCCTGTTGGTAAAGCTCAGAATCCTTTTATAGAGCAGGAGCCCTCTGCTACTCCTGCCTGGTATGTACACATTTAGGCTGCCGTGTTTCCTATGAGGGGAACAGGCCTGGAATCTCCAGGACAGGCCAGAGTGGCAGGTAGAGAGCTGGGGGTCTTCTCCCTCCTACACCACCCCTCTTTTCTCCACCAGGCTCCCCACTCTGGCTGGGGATTTCCAGAGGTGCGGGAGGGAGAGAGGCCACGCTGCTGTGGTCCCTGAGGTCTTCCTTTCCCCAAGACCTCCTGCCTGTCTGTCTGCTCCTCTCTACCCTGGCAGAAGGGCAAAGTGGAGAGGAGGAAGAGAGAGCAGGGAGCCCCTCCTTGGGCTGGCGAGTTGGCTCAGCCGTCTAAAGTGCCTGCCTAGGCAAGCTTAGGCAACCACAGGGACCACGGTTTGATCCCCTTGATCCCTGGCACCACATACTGTGCCAGCCCCACCCCCAGGGCAGGCTGAGCCAGCCAGAAGAATATTTAAGAAAAAAAAAAAAAAAAAAAAAAGGAGCCCTTCCTTGCAGAGTTTAGGGGATATTCCGTGTGGGTGGCAGGAAGAACTGGGGTCTCGTATAGCACCACAGAACCCAGCACCCAGGAGCCGAGGCCACCGCTAAGTCACCTGACCTCTCAGAGCCTGGTTCCCCAGTTACAGGGCAGGGCTGTGGACTGTCACCAGGATGGCACAGAGTGAGCTGGGGAATCGTGGTACCATGGAGGTTCTCAATGGCTGCAGCTCCTCTCCGCGGGTGTTTCGAGCCCCTGCTGAGGGCTGGTGCGGGCCTTGTGGCTGTGACTGAGCCTAGAATCCCAGGAGCCAGAAGGGCAAGAGCTGCTCCTCTCCCTGAGCCAGCCAGAGGGTGCCAGGCTAGTGGCCCATGGGCACCATGGCCCTGGCAACACCACCAAGGACACTTCCCCGACCTCTGCCTTCTTTCTTCTTAGGGGTGTGTGGGGGTGGCGTGGGGCTTCCTCTCCCTTTTCGAAGGGCTGCACTGCGCCACCCTCACAGCACCATTCCACCAGCCCTTTGTGGGGTTCACTGCTCTTATTGAGGGTAAGCACATTGTCTGCTTCATGACTTGCAGGCGGTGGGGCTCTTGACTTGGTAGAGCTCCATGACACCTGCCTCAGAGGTGCAGACCTGGGAGAGGGTGAAGTTGCCTTTGGAAGTCCCTGAGGCCTTGGGGGCTGAAATGCGGGGGTCTGTACTGTGCGCTCTTCCTCTACTCCACCAGGGGGCGTGCGTTCCCCTTTCGCTCAAGGGCTTCCCCTGGAGCTGGCCGGTTTACGGCCCTTGGCAGGCGCTGGAATCCACGTTTCACACTTTATAGGCTTTCCTCGATTTCCGATTCCTGAGCGTTCTGTTTACAGCTTCTCATTTCACGCCAGTGCCAAAGCTGGAACTCAGCAGTAACTGAGCTTGAAGTTTGACCCTTTCCAGGCTAGGGGTGTGATCCTGTTGGCTTGGTGGGGGCACCCCCACGCCACAGCAGGCTATGGGGCTAAAGTGGGATGACCTGGAAGAGGGGTGCGTCATTGGCCATTTATGATAGCTCCAATTTACAGTGGGTGAGTGGGGCTCTTGCAAAACTATCATAAGCTGACATGAATATCTATATCTTGTTTAAAAACTGAGGTTCAGGGGCTGGAGAGATAGCTCCATGGCACAAGTGCCTGCCTGGCAAGTGCAAGGTCATGAGTTTGAACCCCTGCAAGGTCATGAGTTTGAACCCCAGTTCTGCAAAAAAAAAAAGAAAAAAGAAAACACCTGAGGTTCAAAAAGAGATTTTAAAAAGAGAGAGAGAGATAAAAGTAGGGCTGGCTAAATAGCTCAGCAGGTTAAAGCATCTGCAACCAGGCCCAGGGGCTGGGGGCTGAAACCTGGCCTGCTGCTGTGCCAGCCCGGCCCCGGGGGGCTCGCTGAGACAGCAGTTGGGGCTGGGTGTGGTGGTGCCTGCCTGTAATCCCAGTTCTTGGGAGGTTGTAAACAGGTGGAGCACTAGGAGGCCAGCTGAGTAGTGAGACCCTGAACACCCTGTAGACCCTTACCTAAAAGATACAGTGGGGGAGAGAGAGGGGGGGAGACAGAGAGAGAGAGAGAGAGAGAGAGAGCTAAAATTAAAATTAAAAACCTAGGTTACAACAATGCAGGTCCTTGACCTCGGAGTCTGTCAGACAGCTACTTGGTGGTCGGAGGGCGACTAAAACTCGGGTCTTTCTCCCAATGCTTGGTGCTTCTTTAAAGACACCCTGTGCCCGTGTCCAGGGCGCTCCCAAAAGGCTCTGTCCGACCTGGCCCACTACTATGCAATGATGCTCTCTTCCTCTCTGCCTCTTTCGCCAGCGCCATCCCACGCCTTGTCTCCTTCTGCTCTGCTGTCCCTGAGCTCTGAGTTCCACCCTGGCAGGGGCACCAGACACCCTGGCTGAGTCCCTGAGGCAGCCGACCCCACCCACAGCAGCCCAGCCCGAAGGTTAAGTGGGTGAACTCTGGAAACCAAATGCCTGGCTGTATAGCTGGAGTGGTCTTGGTCAAGATGCTTATTTCTGTCTTCTGAGCCACAAAACCAAATAGTACTGCCTTCCGAAGGCCCTTGTGAGTGTAGCTGGATAATCCTAGGACCTCGTGTCCAGGTTGTCCCTTCTGGAAATGCCCTAGACAGCTGGTCTCCCTGATATTCCAAGCCTTGGAATTGCTCTGCAATCTCTAATCTGCTTTCCCTCATGCCCAGCAGTGAGCAAGCCCCACAAACCTCTGGTTTCGCTTTTTTTTTTTTTTAGGGTCTCACTATGTGGTTTGGATTTGGACTGAGTAATCTTCCTGTCTCAGTCTCCCCAGGGCTGGGATTACTTTTTTTTTTTTTTTGTGGGACCGGGGTTCAAACTCACGACCTTGCACTTGCCAGGCAGGCACTTGTGCCCCTGAGCTATGTCACTGACTCCTGGTGCTGGGATTACAAGTGGGAGCTACCATGCTGAGTTTTGGGACTGGCACAGTATACAGTACCCAGCATTGAACCTGGGTCCTTGCACTTGCCAGGAAGGCACTTATTCTACTGAGCTATCTCCCCAGTCCACTTCTTAGTTTTTTGAGACAGGGTCTCACTGTGTAGCCCTGGCTGCCTAGCTTCCAAGAGCCTCTGGTGGTTACTCCCCGCCCCGGCTGCACCCCTCCTTCCCTTCTTGTCTCCGTCCCCCACCGTGAGCCCAAGGGGACAGTGTGTCTATGCCTACAGTCTCCGCCATGCCACGTTGGGACGCGAGTGTGTAGTAGGCCCCAGTCCCCCCAGTCCCACGACACCCGTTTCCGCCCTCACCCTTCCATACTTCCTGTCCACTTTGCTGGAGCTGCCTCTCCTGCCTCCCTGCTTTGTCCCCAGTCCCAGGGATCTCTTGCCTCGGCCTCACCAGGGAGCTCACTGAGTCGCGTTCACTGAGAAGGCCCGGGGCGGCTACCGGAGGGAGGGCACACGGCTTCAGGAGCCTTGTGTCCCCTGACCTTCGGCCCTGCCTCCTCACTGCGCTGAACTCCACTGCCCTTTATTAGGGCTCCCCACCAGAGGTGTTGGGACAGGGGACACACAACGCCTGTGAGTTGGGCCCTTAAACTCCAGGGAAAGAGGGCAAGAGTGAAGTGGTTTTGGGGTGACGGCAGGATGTAGGCAGTGGACGTCAGGGAGCTGGGGAGCCACGCAGGAAGGAGAGGCTGGAGAAGGTAGACAGGGAGTGGCGGCAGGAGGGCGCGCGGTGAAGGTGCAGGAAGAGGAGGCGCGGAGGGTGGGGGGCCGCTTTCTGGGAAGTGGGGGAGGGGCGAGGCGCATTGTGGGGGAGGACAGCCTGCCGGTCAGCGTGAGCTCATTTCCTCTGCCGCCTCCTGCAGGGGCCTAGGGCACTCGGCACTGGAAAAAGTGAGCTAGGGGCACCCAGTTCAGCCTGGGCTTTCACATGCCAACCTCCACCCTCCGACGCTGCCTTTGTTCCGAAGGGAGGGCCCTACTGCTGGGGCGCAGGCCAGTCCGAGCAAACTCCGGGCTTCCAAGATGAGGCAGGGAAGAAGAGTAGATGGGACAGAAGGGTAGCACGAGGGACTTTCTAGATGTGAGGGATACTGAGGAAAAGGCCTGGCACAGAAGAGGATTTTTTTTTTTTTTTTTTTTTTGGGACCAGGGTTCGAACTCAGGACCTTGCACTTGCCCAGCAGGCACTTGTGCCTCGGAGCTATCTCCCCAGCCCCAGAAGAGGATTATTTTTATTAATTAATTTATTTTTGCCTTTTTGAGACAGGGTCTTGCTATGCAGTTCAGGCTGGCCTTGAACTCACTTTTGTAGCCCAGGCTAGTCTCGAACTCTGCACTGATCCTCCTGCCTCAGCCTTCCAAGTGCTGGGATTACAGGTGTGTGCCACCATGCCCAGCCTGGAAGGGGGTTATTAACTGTTCCACAATTACACAAGTGACTTCTCTTCTGTTGATAACAAGGGATTTAAAAAAAAATAAAGCATAGGACTTAAAACCCCATCAGAGCCGAGCATGGTGGTAGCAGTGCACAACTCTAATCTTCACACTGTGGGAGGCTGAGGCAGGAGGACTGCAAGTTCAAATCCAGCTGGGGTAACCTAGTGATTTAACACGACCCTGTCTTAAAATAAAAAATAAAAAAAGGGCTGGGAACAGCGCTCACTAGGAAGGCCCTGACCTCAGTCTCCACTACAGTACACAAAGACACAGTCAGTGTGTCTCCTGTGGGCTGCCGGGACAGCGTTGGCCCAACTGGTGTCAGGATGACTCCACTCCCACTGGGATCTGGATTTCTGCCTTTGATCAAGGGCGATGGGTGAGGGGTTAGGGCCCGTAGGTAATAAGGTTGCGGGAAGTGCGCTTAGCGGAGGCCCTATTCTATTTCCGGGGCCTGCCCCATGCCTCCTCCAAATCCATGCACTCCAAGTCTATGGGTCCCTCTGGCTTTTTTTCTCATAGGTTGAAATAAGAGAGCCCTTAAAATGGCTGGGGATATAGCTCAGCGGCACAGTGCCTGCTCTGCCCAGCACAAGGTCCTGAGTTCAATTCTCAACGAATAAAAAAAAAAAGCTGGCCGGGCGTGGTGGCTCACGCCTGTAATCCCAGCACTCGGGAGGCTGAGGCAGGAGGATCGGTGTGAGTTCGAGACCAGCCTGGGCTACAAAAGTGAGCTCAAGGCCAGCCACAACTGCATAGCGAGACCCTGTCTCAAAAAGACAAAAAAAAAAAAAAAAAAAAAAAAAGGGGAAA
>PVJA010033100.1:0-23593 GCA_004027025.1 Myocastor coypus | reverse complement strand
AGGAGGAAGAGGAGGAGGAGGAGGAAGAGGAGGAGGAGGAGGAAGAGGAGGAGGAGGAGGAAGAGGAGGAAGAGGAGGAGGAGGAAGAGGAGGAGGGGAGGAGGGGAGGAGGAGGATGGGGAGGAAGGGGTGAAGGAGGAGGGGAGGGAGGAGGAAGGAAAAAAGTAAAGAGTGTTTCGTACATACTATACATAGAAACAGACACCAATACAAGCAATGTGGAAACAGACATGACCTAAAGGGAGCATTGCATGATACTTGAACTTTTCCCTTGTAGAGATTCTCTCATATACATGGAAGTGACCTGCACACAAATTTCCATACTTAAAATATTTCTGCAAAAAATACCCTCAATGATCTAAATGTACACACCAAAACATATGAAAACTCTGCTTTAAAGCATGCACATATTATAATTTAAAAAGAATAAAATAACTCAGTATTGAGTTACTTGAATAACAAAAAATAATGCTTGAAAACTGTCACAGGTGAGGAATCCAAACATGACACCATTTCCATGCAGTTCAAATCATGCCAAATTATCTGGGGAATTTTTATCAGATCAGAAGTATATTTTAAAGAATAAATAATGAGTACATTAGGAAGACATAAAAAGCATTGGTCAGGGTTGCAGCTCCAAGAAAAAGGGAGGACCTGGAAAGTAGGCACGAATCATGAAGTGGGAAATGATGCCAGGGTTTTTCCTACCAATCCGTGTTTCTAATTTTCCTAGTTGCAACATGAGAGCAGCTGACTATGAATCCACAGAGGGGTACTGCTGAGAAGTGACCCCTAAGGACCCATGTGGATGTCAGGAAGAGGGCCTTCCTTCCCCTTTGTCACATGCTGGGGCAGGGCCCAAGACGAAGATCAAAGAACTTCAGGAAGTGACAAGCGCCTTCTTGACTCACCAGCCGTGTTACGTACAGATTTTGTGCTATCACCATCACCTGAGTAAATGTCCACTCAGAACAGGAGGAGAGGCCTCCTCACGGAGAGGCTCAGACCAACACAGGGGGCAAGGCTGGAGAAGCCCAAGGCAGTGGTACGGCTCTGGCATTTGTATGAGCAAAGAACCATCTCAGAAGGTCTCAGGAATCCAGTCGATAAGGACCACTGAGAACACAAGGACAAGTTGTGTACTTGTGCCTTACAGCACTGGGGAAGGACATCCATCTCTGGTTGTTGGGTTTCTAAAGGCATTGCAACACTGTACCTCACACTAACCAATAACTGCTTTCAGAGTGGGAAATTTATTTCTGAAAGTGTAACTTTCATCCCTGAAAAATGAGATGAGAATTACCTGCAAGTAGAGGAAAGCGCAGCTAACTTGCCTTAGAATTTCTGGGTCAGCCAAGCAGACACATCCAAAATCTTGTGCCAAGAAGAATTTTGCGGTGATTGTGTGCTGAGAAAATCAGCACTGACCTGAGATGGAAAGAGGGTGTGGACCAAGGATGAATTAAATGACATTTTTCTCCATTGGTTTCACAGTCTCCAATACACTTTGACATTCTGAATTTCTGTGTCCTCATAGCACAAAATTATCAGAGGAAAATACCCAAAATTAACCAAGAGAAATAATATGATTGCTAAATGTCTCCCTAGGTTGTTTGCATGACTCTATGTATAATTTCAGTAGAATATCTTCTTTACTTACTGCATATTTCATTTGGAGAATATTTTCTGAATACCCTTTGGCTTTAGCATTCTAATTATAAAGCAGCTGAAAATGTTTTATGATGTGTAGGTAAGAACATTACATTCAAAATAGAGGACACAAGAGAATTGATGAACATTTAGATAAAATAAAATCTCCAGAGCTGAGGAGATAGCTCAGTGTGGAGCTGCAGGGGCTCCTGGAACTAGGTAAGTAGACCTGGGCGCAGCAAAAGGCCACATTTGTTCCTCCTCTAGCTCCTGCTGTTGGACCTGTCCACACTGCTGAGAGATGGACTGGAGAGGACTGAGCTCAAGCCTAGAGGATCCTCCTGGGTTGGAGGCCAGGGTGTTGAAACTTCTCCCTGAACCTGCTTAGTGCCCTCACTCCCAGCACATGTGACTGCCTTGTGTCCCCTATAAGCACATACCTTATATCCCTCAGTGCTTCCGTTCTTTACCCCCTTAGAGGCTATGAAACAAGAGAACCTGAAATCTGCATTTGCACTAGCTTTCATGATAGTTATTCTGCTTAGGCCATCACTGTTGTCCTAATCTCATCTCCACTCCTAAGGCTTCAGCAGCAGCACACTTTCAACTTGCACCCTTGTACCATGAATATCCCTTATACAGCAAACCCCAGTGCCTTTGGATCAGAATCCAATACACTATCCTTTGTGCTTAGTTGTCCTGCTTAACCAGTGTCCTTCAGTCTATGGCAGTTCTATAGTCTCTAATGTTGAAGAACTTGGCCTGTTAAAAGAATCCTTAATTTTTCAGAATGGTTCACAATTTGGGTTTGACTAAAGGCAAATTATACATTCCTGCAAAGATCCCAAAGACTTGGTGCTATGCCCTGCATAGCCCAAGATATCACATCTCTCAAGATGTCCAACTCTCCCATGCCTGGGGGTATGATTTTGATCTCTTGATGGCTTTCAGATTTCCCCTGTGTAGTTACCATGAATAGTATAGAGAGCTGACAAAATCAGAAAGGTATGACAGATGCCTTTCTGTGAGAGGGAACGAAACTGTTAAAAGGGAAGAAACAGTTGGGATGAGGAAAAGGAAAAAAAGAAGAAGGAAGAAGAAATATACGTATTTATACACAAGATGACTTGGATAATTGTACTGCTGATTTCCACTGATCTATTGAAAGGAACAGCTCATGTTTACTACTTTATTTCTTCCTTTACAATTTTTTATAATTCTGCATGCTTACATCTGGTAATCTGAGCAACTAATTTGAAGACAACTATCCTATCTGCAAAACGGTGACATTGATCAATTCCTGCAATTTTATTTAACGAAATTCTGTACATTCATAATATCTTTTTAAAACATTTTTCGTTTTCTCGAAAAAAGTAAAAAAAAAAAATTTAAAAAACCCAAAAATGAATACTCTGAAACTACTTAAATACTTACATATCAAATACTTATATATTATCAAACAACTCAAAATTTTATTTGAGGACCATTGATGGTTCCTCTATGAAATAAATCTCAGTATGACGTTGTGGTACCGTTGAATACAGTTTGTATTTTGTATATTAAGCCTATAATATGCATTACTGAGCTCTTCTTCCACCTTCTTCTTCGAAGAATATTCCTCTCACATATTTCCCTGATATCACAAATTTTATATCCTAGGTCAAGTGCCAAAGCAAACAATTTTTATGTGAAAAGGTGTGTTCCTCATAAACCTCCACTCATTGCCATCAACATGCACACCGCAGCACCCGGAGCCGTGGGCTGACTTAGGTTGTGGCCATAAACTACCACCTGTGATGACTTCGCTCATTGTTGAAATAGGTAATGAATCTGAAATCTGCTTCCAAATACAAGGTATTTCCTCATTGGAATTTATTTTACAATTGGCAGAACTGAGTATCTTTTCTGTATGTGCTTGTGTATATATGTGAATGCGTGTGTGGGAGAGAATACACTGTGTCCCTTACTCATTAATTTTTTCATTCTCTATTTGTCATGGTTAAGATCTGGGGCTGGAGAGATAGCTCCAAGCAACAAGTGCCTGCCTGACAAGTGCAAGGTCATGAGTTCGAAACCTGATCCCACAAAAAAAAAAAAAAAAAAGATTCATCCCTATAGTAGGGGTATGAATTTTCATACAGAATATGTAGGATATGTATTATATTTTCTCTATTTTTTTCTTTTTGCCTTATAGCCGTTAATTGCTGCCATGAAAAAAGTGTTTTAAAAAATTATCAATGTCTGGGAGCTGGCAAGATGGTTCAATGGTCTAAAGCTTCTGCTTAGGAAAGCTTAGGCAACTGCAAAGACTGTGGTTCGATCCCTGGCACCACATGCTTCGCCAGCTCTACCCCCAAGGCAGGTTGAGCTGGCCATTAAAAGAAAAAAATCCATGTCTGTATATATTGTTAAAATTTATGACATTCTCAAATATTTTATAACTTTCTAACTTTATCATTAACAGTTTCCAATTTTAGAATATTCTTATCAATTATAATATCAAACAAATATTTTGAGGGATAGAAAACTTGGAATTCATCACTGTGCTTTTTCTTATTTCAGAAGGAACCAGAGTGAAGGATACAGAGAAAAACTAATTCGTGTCTCAGGCTCAGCAGCGCCCCCTGCTATCATCAGGGTAGATGATAAGACACGTGTGGGGAGCTCTAGAGGCTTCAGAAAGCCTGATCTGGATTAAGGCCAGGCTCATGGCAAGGATTCACACCACCCACAGCTCATGCCCTGGCTGGTGGCTCAGTCCCAGGGATGTAATCACCACAGTGCTGACTCATCCTTCAGCCGAAGCACAGGGATCACTCAGTGCAGCCCTCAGGACAGAAGCAGGAACCAGATGACCTCTTCTCTCCATCACTCCAAGACCTGGAACAGGACTTCCTTGTCAGTGAAGGCAAGAACATCCTGGCCACTTCCTCATAACTGACTCCCCTGAAAGCCTGAACAAATGCCATACCAGGAGAGGTGGTGGCAGATCTCTGCCAGGTAACATGGCCAAATTACATCCCGTGTCTGTCTCAGAATGTGGTTCCCTGGGAGGATGACCTACCTCATATGGAAGGACTATTTGTAAACCGAAGCTATGCTAATGTTAAGTACAAAATATTTAAACACTGAATTAGCATACGTGCATCTGTGCAAATCATTCATTGTATGTTGTTGGTACAGAGTACAAATTTAAAGCTCAAGATGTGGTGTCAAAGGGTTTATTACAATCTCATTTGTAGAGTTTATCACCAAAAGGGAAACAGAATAGCTAAGATTTGCAAAGGAAAATGATGGAGCAGCAAAATACAAAGCAAGAAGGGAAGACCATTGTGTCGCTGCTGTTCTCTAACAGCTGAGGCAAAGCCCATGACGCCCAGGAAGAAAGTCAGTTCACAGTTTGTAGAGGTTTCAGTCGCTAACAGGCTGGCTCCAAGGCAGGGTTGCGAGACAGACAGGCATCTAAGGAAAGTCACCTAGACAGAAAAAAGTCCCTCACGCTTTGACAGGGAGCAAATTGGTCAAGCAATGGCTGTAGCTCATCCAGATGGCTGACAATGACCAAAGATCTACAAGCTGCTGTACATGGCTTCAGGGTAAATCCTGAGGGGATCTGACTGAACTTGTCCGATACAAAAGTTACATTTTTAGTTATATAGGTGTTGCTTGAACTTGGTCTTAACCATCCAGCGGAAAAGTTTAACCACAAGACATAAAAAGTAATGATCAGCATATTAATCTGGCATTACTTTTTATGCCTTGTGGTTATACTTTTCTGTGAAGACCACAATATACAATGTATTAATTATCGTAACTATCCTACTAATCTATTTTTTAAACTTTCTTATTGCTATTTTTTTCTCATTAAAATTAATTTTTAAAAAGACAGGTATGTATCAAAGAAGAGATACAATTCCTGGCAGGCAGTAGGTAACAAAGCAAGCAGAGCATGACAGTATCTCTTTCTCTCCCTTATCATCATCCAGGACATTTTGAGCAGGTAGATACCGCACTCCTACCCCTAGTGCCCTTAATGCTAGCATCGCACCATCAAGCAATTCCAGCACACTTTAGATCCAGACACCTCTGAGAAAAGCCTGTGATGCACGAAGCTTTGAAAGGACATCTAAACACAAGCCGTGAAGACTGTCTTCAAAGCTCAGATAATAAACTAGCTCTACCTGGGCATAAAACAGAAGCTGCACAAGGCGGATGGGGTACTATTATTACATAGAAGTTTGAATGTCAGTCAATGCTTAGAGGTTTAAATGATGAAACAGCATGGAGCCCCAGGGAAGGCTGTCTTAAAGTTCACCAATAGTTCTTCAGTAGAGGATGGTAAAATATATATATACTTGAGAGAGAAAATTACAACCAAGGAATAGCTATGCAGATGAGAGAAGGTGTAACTTGAGAGTGCCTAACTGCCTTGATAATTCCTATTCCATATCTATGTTTTTGTCTGTATCTATGTGCATGACTCTGTCTGCCTATATATGTCAGGCTGTGTCTGTGGTTATGTCCATGTCTTCATTCAGTTCTCCATTCACGTAGAGTCTATCTATGCGCGCATGCACACTCACACACACACACATGCACACACATGCACACACACATGCACACACACATCCTCAGTTAAACAGAGTTGTCAAAATCCCCCAAAGATATAGACTCATGTCGCCAGATATTGTTATATCCTGCCTATTACACAGACAATTCTCTGCTCTAGAGCATACTTTTGTACACTTGTACAAGGAGGACATTCCTTCCATTATTACTACTGTATGGTTTATTTCACACTCATCTACTTAGTTATCTTTTAAATGTTACTCTCTAGAATTCAGTAGACTACATATGTGTAATTAGCATTATTAGTATTTATACTAACCTCCTAAATTGTTCAAATAGATGGGAAATGATAAAAAATCAAGCACACCTTGGGTTTTGTAGAAGCAAATCAGAAACACTCAAAGTTCCAGTTCCATGTCCCTGTGTCCTTTCCTATTCAACCCTGTGCCCCATTTTATTCAGTTACTCTTTCCAGAGGTTCCTGGGCTCCACAGAGTAAGCTAGGCACGAACCATTTCTGGGTCTCTTGGTCATGCTCTCCTTCCTCTTGTAAGATTCCTGGACAGTAAATCTGGTTTGCCATGAAATGTGGTTTTTCTTTAATCACTTCCACAGAATTATTTTTATATTAAAATGTATCAAGGACGTGACTAGAAAACTCTCCATTTGAAATATCAGATACAAATTTCCTTGAAAGCTTTAATTATCTTCAAAAAATTGCTCTTTTCAATTACTTTTGAAGGGCTGATGAGACAGCTCAGCACACTGAGTATCTGCTTAGGCAAGTGTAGGGACCAAGGTTCAATCTCTGGCACCATCAGTCACACCAGCCCCGCTCCTGGGCATGCTGAACTGGGTCCAGGCATGGTGGTGTATGCCTGTAATCCCAGCAGTGGGGAGGTTGAAAGCAGGAGAATTGCTATGAATCTGGGCTGGCTAGTGAGACCCTATATGAAATACATTTTAAAAATTGCTGTTGAAAAGATAATTCTTATGACGATTCGCTGTGCTCCCAGGATCTAGCAAATCACCTGACTTCCATGGTTAGCCTAATCATCATTTTTATTGTAACATCCATGAAATTAAGACCTAGGAAATACTGGTAATTTTCACAAGGTCCCACAGCAAAAAGTGGTATGTCTGACTCCCAACCTGGGGTCCTCTTGGGCCAGGTAAATGTTAAAGATGCACACAGATGCACAGGCACACAGAGGATGGACCGCCAGGGGAACGCTTAGAGGTTTATGTGGAGTTTTAGTTCATCATGTATACGTGACAATGTCACATTTGAGGTCACCTCCCAACAAGAAGATGAACTCTAGCAATGTGATGGCACTAACCACGGGAACTGTTCTAATCCTATTTCAGGGAGGCAGTTGGGGAGCTACTAGTCATGCTTCATAGGACCTGTTGGGGTCAAGAGACAGGACCTTCTTTGCCTTCTTGGTCAAAGCAGAATGCAAACCGAAATAAAAGAATTTCCTGAATGGTGTTCCCATATCAGATTCATGAAAGGATTTTACCATCCAAACGAATAGAAGGAAAAATAAGTTATACAGAAGATTTTATTTAGGGCTGCCCATGATTTAGGAAAAAAAATAAAAAGGCCAAAGTCCTATGGACTAGGGTCATTTTCTTTTTCTCTAGCTTTAAGTATATGCCACCCACCCTCAGAACTACAGCATTTTCTGAATTTTGATTATGCCTATAGCACATGCCCTGCCTTTGCTCTGCCAGGGAATGCATCTCAGTTCTACCTGTGTACTATCTAGCTCCCCCACGGCCTCCCTGATACGTTATTCCAGTGAAATTATGACGGATTTTGTGACAGCCTGTCTTGGATTTTATATTTCTTTTTCTCCACTAATTCAACACAGTTGCGAGGGAACCCTGGATATTTTGACTTTTAAAGCCTTTTATTAACAGATTTAGACTTTACAGCTTATACATTTCTAGACTTTTGGACACCAGGCACCCTCATAGGAAACTATAACCTGATGCAGTGATGAGGTGTGTGTGGGCACATCGCCCTGAGATATTTGCACTGTCACACAAAGTATATCTGTTCTGTTCATCACAATATTCATAAAGATGGGGTTGTCAGGATATAATAGTGGTTTCTTGTTTTTCCCACTAGGAGTTCTGGTCAGAGTTGTTCTTCTTTTCTAGTATGATGAGCCTGAAATGCCACCTCGTCCATGTCTCTGCCTCTAAGCTCCCAATGCACAAGTCCTCACTGACCCAGCTTGTCTGTGGTCAGTGGGTCAGCAGCATCCCTGAATGAGGAAGACAGAGTCTGAATACTCACCTATGACATACGATGACATGACTGTCAGGTCAAGCTGAACCTCCCTACCAGCAAATCACTGACTTTCAAAGGACTTCATTTTTGAAAGATGCCTGTGGTTTATGTAGCTACATTTTTACAATCTAGCAGGATATAAGAAAATACTACTGAGATCTATTGCTAAGTACATTCAAGCTGAATAGTTGTATTTTCTTTGTGATTCAGAGCCACTAGCAAATAAACTCATGATCTTTGAATTTCTTTTCCTAATCTTTTTAAAACACTTTCATGACTTAAGAAGAAGCTCATATAAGGGACACTGTTCAAAGAATTGAGTTTAAAACTGGACAAAGACCTGAATGGATATTTTTCAAAAGTCATTTTATTGGTCAACAAGCACATGAAAATGCACCCAGTATACTAAGCATGCAGAATGTAGATCAAAGTTCAATAAGATAACATCTCATATTACTTTGAATATCTCATATATGAAAGATGAATGGGAACAAAAGGTGGAATCCTTGTACACTGTTGGTAGGTGTATCAAGTAGTAATACCATAGAAAAACATATGGAAGTTCCTCCAAAATTAAGAATAGAACTACATCATAACCCAGCAGTTCTACTTCTGGATATACTTTGTAAAAGCAAAGGAAAATAAATGAGTCTCTTACACTCACATATTCAACTCAACACTGTTGACAGTTGCCAATATATAGACACAATTTTAAAGTCTTTCAGATAAACTGGCATAAATGTTGGGTATATGTGGTACATATATTTTGGTCTTAAGAAGAAAGGAAATGCTGTCATTTGTGATGTAAACTTAAGGTATATTTTACCAAGTGACAAAGAGATATGTACTACACGACGTCAACTAGATCTGAAATCTCAAAGTGTCAAATTTTCAAAAATAGAGTACAGTACTTCCAGGGATGGAGGGGAAAGCAGGTATGGGAAAATGTTGGTAATTTATAGGGCTGGCCAGATAACTAAATTGATTAGAGTGTGTGCATAGGCAGAGGCAGGGGCCAGGGGTTAGATCCAGCACAGCAGGCCCAGTCCCCAGAGCACTGTGAGGCAGAGGTTGAGACTGGGCGTGGTGGGATGCACCTGTTAATCTCAACACTTTGGAGGCTAAAAACAGGAGAATCACTGTGAATCTGATCTACATGGTGAGACCCTATACCCCTGTACACACGGTACTAAATTCACATAAATAAATAAATAAATAATAAATAAATGAAAGAGTTGGTAATTTCTGTTACACAAAATAAGTAAGTTCCGTAGAACTAATGAACAAAAACGTGACTGTAGTTTAAAATATTTTATTGGGCTGGAGCGATAGCTTGGCAATATATACTCCTATAGCAAGGTCCCAGGTTGAATCCTGGTACCATGTTCCAGTGCCATGCTGCCCCAGAACATGGATCACACCATGCCACCCACTGAAGCAGGGTGTGGTGGCGCAGGCCTGCAATTCTAGCTCTGGGAAGCCTAGGAGAGGAGGATCACATGAGGCTGAGCTATCTAGTGAGACCCCATGCCAAATAAATAAATAAATGAATAAATAAATAAATAAATAAATAAATGATATTAAAAATCAAAATACTATATTGTATGCTTTGAAATTTATAGGAAAATAACTCTTAATTACTCTCATCATATAGACACACACACGTACGCACGCACACACATATAACTGCATGCTGTAATATACATTTTCATTAGCTTGGAGCCAGTAAAGTTTTCATAGCACATATAGATAACAAATCAGTTCTGCTTTATTTTAGTTGAGAAAATTTTAAAAGTTCCGGAGAATATGGATTAGAAATTGTGTATAGAAGGAAATGCTATTGCTATTTTAAATAGCTTCTTTTAAAATTTAAAATTGTTGATGTTACTAGTGTTGTGATTCTTAATGTCACACGCTGCCTCTGGGCTGAATGTTCCCATCAGTTTCCACCACTGCAGTAAACATTTCTCTGCATTTATTCTTTAATTATTCTTTTTCATATTATTGGGGAAATCTGACAACTTTTGTGTAGTGGAATGTATTGATGGAATTCATTTCTTTTAACAGATTTTTCTCAAGTGAATGAAAAATCACTAGTATCCTAATACAGAATAAGTGACCATTTGGACAGATTCAGATCAATAATGAGTTTCCTTGGCCTTTTGTAAATTTGCTACTCTGGTGAACTGAATAGCTTCCTTCCAAACAAATCACTGTCTGTCTCATTGGATGGCTTCTACAAACTAATTTGAGTGACTATTGATTTTTTACTCTTTCTTTCTTTCTTTCTTTCTTTCTTTCTTTCTTTCTTTCGTTCGTTCGTTCGTTCTTTCTTTCATCTTTCTTTCCTTCCTTCTTTCTTTCTTTATTTATCTGTCTTGTTCTGTAGGTCAGACTCATAGTGATCTTCCTGTGTCCTCCTCCTCAGTGCTGGGATCTCAGGCATGCACCACCACACCCGGTTTCAGTGGGTGGCATGGTGCCGCTGGTATTCTGGGGCAACATGTCATGTCGTACCTGGTATTGAACCCAGGTCCTTGTGCTTTCTGGGCAGTTGCTTGGACTGCTGAGGTATCTCCCTTGGCCAATCTTTTCATTCTTTTAAAAAATCAATCACTCCATGTTTTGGTAATTTACTTATAGAAGTATTCACTTTTAAATCCTAATTTATATGTCTCTTGTATTAATAAAGGATATTATTGGTCAGCTTAAAGTTACTGTAACAAAATATCTAAGATATTCAGCTTACAAAGAGGAAAGCTTTGCTTTTCTCGCATCTTTGGAGGTTGTAGCTCATGACTGATTAGTCCTGTTATTTTTACACCACTGGCAAGACAGCAAATCGTGGCATCGATAAGCCAGCAGAACAAAAGCTTTTCATAATGCCAAGAAATAAAGAGAAAAGAGTGGGGCTCCATTTCTCCAAGGAAATGTCCCCATTTACCTAAGGACCTCCCAAGGAGCCCCAACTTCCTAAAAGTTCCACAAACTCCTATGAGTTACACCCTAAAGGTCAAGCATGAAATACATGGCCTATTGGGGGACTGTCACATGCAAACTACAATGCGAAGTTACTCTTATCCCTATCATTTTTTCTCATATTTCTTTCTATTCTTCTAGCTTTTAAAATAGTGTCTTCTAACACTTGGAATTTTATAGTAATGTGGCACAATTTCTCAAAATTGTCCTTAACTATTCGAGTATATATGCAGCTACATTCTCTTAAGTTCAATAAGAAGAAAGATTTGTAGTAATAATATTTAGGCAAGACATCATGTCTGCATCTTGTACTCATACAACCACTACGAAGACAATAATATGCAATGTATTGATTATTGTAACTGTCTTTTCACAACTAACCTGTTGTGAAACTATCTCATTGCTATTTCTTTCTCATTGAAATTAATACAAAAAATTGTCCTTAATACATTATGAAGTTGCTGTTACTTTCTTTTTCTTTTTTCTGGTACCAGGGATTGAACTTCCCAGCCCAAAGTTGATGTCATTTTCAAAACTTTCTCAAAGTAGGTTAAACAGCAGCCAACTACATTTTGATAGTGCTGCTTGCAATTGTGATTATATAACTGCAATATTTTCCATAAGTCATTATGTTATAGGTGGAAAATAAGTGGATTTCATTTATTTATTTTTATGTATTTAGTACATTGTCTACAGGGTCTCACTACACAGATTAGACTCACAGTGATCTTCCTATTTTCAGCCTCCCAAGCGCTGGGATTACAGTTGTGTGTCACCACATCCAGTCTAAATGAGTGGATTCTAATGTGTAATAATAATTATTATTACATGATGCAGAAGTCAGGGAAGAATTTTAGTAAAAAAGTAAGGAATGGAGGCACACAATAAAGACATAATGGTCTCCTGCTATGTCTAGAAATGCAGTTGGACATCTGAAGGTACAAGCTGTGGAAATTCCACTGTTCATATTATCTCTCTTTGAGCATCTTGGTTAAGGGGAAAATAGAATTAGAGAGAAAAGCAAGCATACTCGAGTACAAACTTTTGTTGCCCGACACCAAATTCCATTATCGGTCCACAGATATGAGGGGCAAGGTAAGGCGAGTAAGAGGTGAATGAATCGCAGAGCCAGCTTGGGAGCAGATTCTAGGTTTTAATCATTCTATTTCAGGTTACAGCGTACACTGCCATGGAGGAAGAGAAGGAGGCCTCTGTTTTTTAGGGAAGCAGCCTGGATTCTGGACACAAGTCCCGGGCCAGAGCTCAACTTTTACTCGGTCCTCTCCATCGTTCATGTAGCCTCAGACAGAGCAGGAAGTCAGGTCCGCTTCAGCAGCAGCCTCCCTGCTGGCCACTGCCCCCTCCGCAGCAGCTGGAGCCCCCTGAGGGCTGGCTGCAGCAGCCAGAGCTCTGGTGTCTGTGGCGGAGGGACCTGCGGTGCCTGTGGTGGCTCAGGCAGCAGCCTCCACCCCCAGAGCTGCAGCAGCCTCCAGAGCTGGAGCCACAGCAGCCTCCAGAGCTGGAGCCACAGCAGGAAGAGACTGGGGGGCACTTAGGGGGACACTTGGGGGGACACTTGGGGGTCTGACATTTGGGAGGGCACTTGGGGGTGCACTTGGGTGGGGGCTGGCACTGCTGCTGGTTCTGCTGGCAGGACATCTTGGTGGCTGAGTAGGAGTTCACAAGCTAGAGAAAAATCAAATACAAATTAGACCTAGGCCACAGGCCACACTTCGCCCCTCTAATTCTAACTCAGCATCACTTGAGCTATAGGACAATCACCTCTGGTGGTTTTATTTCTAATTCTGTTGACCTATTCTACATCACCACATGTATCTCTCTGAGTTCAGGGTACCCATGTGAGTCACACAAGGCTTACCATTTTTTACAGCAGTAGCAAACCGAGACCAAACTGAAATTTAGCACATGTTTAAGTCCAAAGTGTATAGGAGAAAACTGGACATAGAAAATCACTGCAAATGTCTTTAGACTCCAAAGTTGCCCTATTGAAAGGTCATTTCAGGGAAAATATTTTTTAAATGGAAAGGCAGTCACTAGCTCTCATCATAACTTGTAAGATGGTCTTACCATGCAAGCCAGTGTAGCTAAGGATCTCGAGATTACTGCATCAGTAAACTCAACCACAAAAGAAGAAACTAACAAACTCCTCAAATCCTGCAAACCTGGACCTTGAATCTCAGGCACCTGGTGTCCACCCACAAGTCAAACGTCCTCAGCTCACAGTTGACTGAGGCTTATGGATTGGATCACAGGTCTCAGGCATGTAGTATCCTAGCTGGCTTGGAAAATGCCCCCACAAACCCCACAGCCGTGGATACCCTAGCCCAAAGCAGTACCCAGTGCTCTGTTCTGGCTCAAAGTTTTCCTTTGCTGTCAGAGACAGGGCTGTATCCTCAGGCACTGGCTGCCTCCTGTCCAATTGGAAGAAGGCTCTGTGCTTCAGAGTCTCCTCTCCTGGTGAGTCTACCCCACAACAGAGAAGTTTGTTCTGTCCAAGCCCCGAATGCACACACATCTGTCTCTTGTGCTCCGTCACGGGTACCAAGAGTCCTCCTTTGCTCCCATCTTT
The DNA here is from genome assembly GCA_004027025.1 of Myocastor coypus. Lineage (NCBI taxonomy): Eukaryota > Metazoa > Chordata > Mammalia > Rodentia > Myocastoridae > Myocastor > Myocastor coypus. Next base: position 9,503 of record PVJA010033100.1, on the reverse strand, counting down.
CAGTCTTCCCTAAACTCTCATTCTCTGAAACAGGACCTCTCTCTCTCTCTCTCTCTGGAGGCCCTGTCCAGCCTGCCCTCCTGCTATTCCCCATGGGCACTCACCAGGTCACAGGAGCACGGAATCTCTGTGCACCTCAGGAGGTGAGTGGATGGAGGTGCTCTGTTCCTGTGCCCTTTTATTCTGGCCTTGAGCTCTGCCCAAGCATGTGAGACAGGACCTGGGCATGAGTTGCCCCACCTCCCACCACCCACATGATATCCTGTCAAGGGATGACTGGATGTTTCTCACCTGCCTCCCTTCATCAGGCTTAGAGATGCCACGGCGTGGCAGGTTTAGGGGCAAGTTTTACACGATTTGCTGTTTTATTCTCTATGGCAATTCAAGCCTTGATAAACTGTTAGTTCTCAGTTTTGGAACTTGAGTGCCCAGTTCTGTTGTTTGTTTCTTGATGCTGACAAAATCCCTTTTGCTCTCTGTATCTTGGTTTGAATAGTAACTTAGAAATGACGTCAGGCACTCGCTGCTTCTGTCCATGTCAACCCCCCCTCATTGTCAGCCAGCGTTTCTCTGCTGTCCATTGCCATATTTTATGCAGCGTGGGAGCAGAGAAAGGTCCTTGCATGTTAAAATGTAAGAAAGGAAAACAAAGAAAAATATTTCAGGGCAAATGAAATTTTATTAAACTCGAATTTCGGTGTTTGAAATATTTGATTTATTTAGAGCTGAGCCTTACTCATTCCTTCGCTGATGCTGTGTGGTTATTTCTACACTATCAGGGTAGGGTTGAGTAGATGAGACAGAGATGACGTGGTCCCCAAAGTTTAAATATTTTAGCTCTTTTTCTTCACTTAAAAACAAACAGCTACACCCCGTGTTCATTGCATCTGAAGAGCCTAGAAGCAGACAAAGGTAGCAAAGAAGCCTGGCTGGGCCTTTTTTGGTAGCTATGTGTCCTTGTGGAAATTACTTACCTTCACTCAATTTAATTCTTTTTATTTGCTTTATTCATTATAAAATAAAAGTTGCAGGCAGAAAGGTAACTTGCAGTTTGAGCTCAGCCTCAATGATTAATGACTCCACAAGACCCTGTCTCTAAATAAATAAATAAATAAATAAGGAAGGAAGGAAGGAAGGAAGGAATGCAGCTTGGAGCAATAGAGCACCCAGAGCACCCATGCATGCACACTCGCATGCACATGAGTGCACGCGCGTACACGCACACACACACACACATCAGCCACAGTCGGCAAGGAATGCAAGGCAAGGTCTGGCAGATGGATAGCTGTAAGATAAGCACCATGCTGACTCTGCCCCTGCGGCGGGCTGAGATGGCACTTGAGACTGGGCACGGAGGCGTGTAATCCCAGCACTTTGGGAAGCTGTAAACAAGAGAATCACTATGAATCTGATCTACATAGTGAGACCCTGTAGACCCTGTAGGACCCTGTCCTAAAATGCATTTAAAAAATACTGAGATGCTTACATATTCTTTCATAAAAAAAAAAAAACCAATGGAAATCATCTTTAAGTCATTGCTGCTTTCAAGGGATGGTGCATCTGGATCTTGAAGTTGTTTGCGTTTTTCAGTTATGTACTCTTGTTAGGATTAAGGCCCCTTTGTTCTGCTAAGTATACTTAGGAGCTTATGGAGGAGCAGGAGAACTCTCCATTGTTCCACATTGTCTGAAAGGCAAATCTCAAGATGCCAGGGGTCCTGATGCAGGGAGGAGGGTCATGCAGACAGGGATGGGGCCGTGGATGGGGCCGTGGAAGAGAAGACACTGGAGAAAGTGAGGCTTTACATTCAGGATCCCTGGGTTGGGGACAAGGTGAAAAGACCTCTGGGATCTTTTAAACCCTGCATTTCCCCATCTATAGCTTTTCAGTGTTGTTTCCTCTACTTGAAAAGGGTTCTTTGCCCTTCTCCTTCCAGAAAGTAAAGGGAAAGGTCAGGAGTTTATAGCTGGTTCAAGCTGGTGTACAACACCATGGGAAGATTTCCCAAAATAAATCGAATTAGTTAACTAGAAGAAGGAACATTGAACCCTGAAGAAGAATATGAAGAAAAGCTCTCTTTTCTTCCCTACAATGGCAGAAACACTGGAGGAAAATCTTAGTCCCCCATAGCCTGGAACAATACCCTACATCAATCACATCTAGGTTATCGGGGAAAGAGTGAACTCAAGGTCACATATAGCTTCAGAATAGACATATCTTCATGCTTAAGTGTTGAGGTGTGCAAATACTGTGATGAGAAAATTAAATGTCTGTCAATAAGATTTACTGGAATTGTATGCATGTGTAGGCACTTCATTGGTTGGTCCTGATTTATCCTCCATCCCTCCAGGCTATATAAAATCTACTTCATTAGAACTCTTCTAAAAATTGTTAACTACGAGCATTTAATAGAGTAACCATACATCCCAGATTTCCAAGGATAATTTTGAATTTTGTTCTTATCTAAGCATTATGTTACCATAATCTCTTCAGTCTCAAGTGTATTCCATACACTCAAATTTGGAATATAATTTCTATAGTCATGCTACCATTAACTGAAGTCTTTTCAAAGGCCTTTACTGACTCAGGATAAATGTCTAGCTCTGGCATTCAAGGACTGGAGCAGTATGACCTGACTGTATTCTGTTTCTATAGGTTTTTCTGGGCTTCCTTGAAAGAAGTAATCATTCTTGCAAGCTGGCTTTGGCTGTTAATGCTACTTCCTGCTTCATTTGCATATTATTTTAGGTGGCATATCTCTGAACTGAGACCAGGGCCTGGATGTGTTGTGCGTGCATCCACCATCTGCTTTCAGAGCAGGGGTATCACACAGTCATTCCCTCAGCATTTAGCAGCACCTTGGAATGTACTAAGAGCTCTTCCACATGACTCAGGGTAATCAGAGATGTGACTGACCCTAAGGCATGCACAAGTATAGGTTGTGCCATGTCCCACAGAGCTCTGCCTTTGTATCACTCAAGGTGGATCCCTGTTCTGAAGTTCCTCCAAAGGGCTTAGTTGAGGAAGGAGAGGTCAGGATATAGATTCCTCGGCTCACACAGGCAGTGTCACTGAGAAGCCATGCTCGTGATTCCTAGGATGATGTAATGAGAGGTCCCGAGTCATGTTTTGACCTCCATTCAGGGCAACACCCACTGTCAATTAATCTGACTTGGACAAGGTGACAAAACAGCAGCATGGCTGTAGTACCTAGAGAATTAACTTCTAAGCTTTGGCTACTAGATTTAAATGTAATAGGTACCATTTCACCAGAAAAAGAAAAGTTTGTTGGCAAGGGATTGGCTTTCTAAGGTCAGCTATTCACTCAGGATGTTTAGCTCATGCCATGTGCTGTCTAGGAGAATAGAGGGAAAAACGTCTGAGACACATGGGAAGTAATTTCAATTCCATGAATTTTCCTCTCTTCTCAAATTCCACAACCCCGCTGGAGATAGGAGCTTGCATGTCAGACATTCTTTAGTCTGGCACCCTCCCTTTCAAAGCATGAATTTTGTTTATAAACAAAATTTTGTTATAAATTATTTTTAAATGCAAATCTGCAATGAAATATTTATGATTTCTAATTCATTGAAAAATTATTTTTAGTGAGTAAAGGGAAAGGTAATACACAAGGAAAGAACTCAAAAGTGTATTTTTAAAGCTTAAAAATCCATACAGCAAATAGCATTATAAATAAGACAGAAAGAAATGTAATCATTAAGTATAAATTACGTTGCCTCTACTAAGGGATGTACAAAACCAACTCTTACAACTGAGTAGGGAAATATGAAAATATACTAACAGAACAGCTAAAGACCATTAATATGTAATTCATATACCAAGAAAGAAATACAAATGGTTTCAAAGAAAACTGAAAATATATTCAACATTACTGATAATCAAGCCAAGGGTGATGGTGCACATCTATAATCCCAGCACTTGGGAGGCTGAGACAGGAGGATCCGTGTGAGTTAGAGACCAGCCTGGGCTACAAAAGTGAGTCCAAGGCCTACCTGAACTGCACAGTGAAACCCTGTCTCAAAGATATTAAAAAACAACATTACTGATAATCAAAGAATGAAAAAACAACATTAAACATCACATCTCTTTTGACAGAGCAGCCATCCAGTTCATTCATTTATATCAGATTGCCAAAGATTAAATGCCTGACAAAAATTCAGTGGAAAAGTAGAATATGTTCTAGGGTTTTAAGGCATAGCAGAGTGAATGTAATTAACAATAATACATACATATCTCAGCATAATTAGATGGAAATTTGCACATACTCACCACAGAAAGTTACAAAAATTTAAGCTTATTAATATGCTAATTATTTTAGAGTTGTCCATTGTCCATTTATACTTTAATTAAAGCATCACATTCTACTTCATAAATAGGTACAGACATGTCAATCAAGTTTTTTTAAGGAAAGAAGGGTTTATTTAGCTCAAAGTTTGTGGAGGTTTCAGTCCATCGTTAGCTGGCTCCAAGGCAGAGTGGCACATGGCAGAGGACAGCAATTCATCACTGGCAAAAAACTGGAAAACAACAAGAGCAAGAAGGGAGGAACAGCAGCCTAAAACTTTTCAAAATTCAACATTACCAGAAAAGTCTTCCAGTATTGTTATATATAATGTATGTAACTAGACATACACATTGTATTTGTACACACAAAATTGGCATAATTTTTCTTTATGATGGTAATATGATTAATTCATTCAATACATTATCATGTACAAATGAATTCAAATGTGAAAGGCATGGTCTTTCACAACATTTGAACACCTTCAACTTGAGAAGGTAAGGAAATATATGGAAAGAATACATGTATAAGAATATTCCCAATAGAAAATTATAATAGCAAGAGTTCAGCAAATATATGGAAAGAAGACTAATTTTTACAACACTTATAAAATTTAAAGATGACTTGTTTCTTGGTACTGGGTATTGAACCCTGGAGCTTCTTTCTGCTAATCAAGTACCCTACCACTGAGATATACTTTTATCCCTAAATATGTTATTTCCAAATAACATCAAGATATATAATAATGCACAGTTATAAATGAACCTCGAAGTCAGGAAAGTGGTTAAAACCACAACAAAGAGGTTACCTTTCACACTCAGGAGTAAAAATGCTGCATAAACATCTGGTATCACAAAATTTTTCCAGGAAGGAAGTCAACAGAGAATGTTTTCACGCATGGAGGAAATGTCCATTGGAAATCAATATGACACAGCACTGTAAAGTTCAGTGGAAGCCTGAACTTTATCCATGTCTCCGTGGTATAATCCCTCATCACAACTGTAGAGGTTACACATAGACAATATGCAGAGAGCTCTAAATAATGATATTGTTTAGATCTGTGAGATAATTTTTGAGAACAAAGTATTTATTAATAAGAAGCTACTTAGATACATAATAGTGTAACTGTGAGAACACTCGCCTACAACAGGAAGTGTACCAGGCTGCCCTAATGTAAATGATTCTGTAATGAGAAAGGAATTGTGTGCCGGCCTATAATTCAGTGGTACAGTGTCTGCCTCACAAACATAGCATCACGAGTTCAATTCCTGGTTAAAAAAAAAAGTGCAATTTGCAGAGGAGTGTAACAGGTATGTAGTACTTAATCTATAGTACATATTTTAAATAAAGTTATAGTAGTATGAATAAACGCGCAGGAATATTTAACTCCAAACTTAAGAGCAATAGAAGATAGTCAGAAATGTATGAAATTGCTGGATGAGTGAGGAACAAGAATTTATTTGATCAATAAACATATTCTTTAAATATCAGTTTCTCAAACAAATTACAAATATTTTAATATAGTTACTTAAACTAAACCAAAACACTTTAAGATTTAATTTTGATTCAAATGTCTTTACATTAATTAAATTTAAGATCTTGATTTAAAAATATACAGAAATCATGTATATATTATAGCATATTTTATTATATGAAAATTCTGAAACAGTGCTTATTGAAAATTTTTTCTCTAAATTCAAATTTGTGAATGTAGAGATCTTTGCTCTGTTCATTGTTTCTCAGCTATCCAAATAAGTTGGCACATATTAGCACTTAATATTTATGTAATATTTTATATAATTGAAATTTGTCTTCTGATGTGGTTTTGCTCACATGATCTTGGATATATCATCCTAAAATTGAATTAAGATGAAATCAGACCTGCCAGACTTTTTCACATTAATATCTTCTTTTTTTGTGCAAAAAAGTATTTTCCATTATCAATTATACTTTATGATTAGGCTGACATTTTAGTTCTTTAGTCCATTTTATTAAAGTTCATTTTGTTTTATATAATGTGACATTTTTCTCTCCAATTCTGCATAATAAATATGCTCTCTTTCTCCACTGACCTATGATAACCCAATTAATATATATTAATGTTTTTGCATATGGAGATCTCTTTCTGAGCAGTTTCACCTTATTTCCCTCTTTAGTTATATTGTTCACAAATAAAATCTATTCTTCAAATTCAGAAGGTCTGCTCTTGAAGCCATCATCAGACCTTTTAACAATAATAAAACCCTATTCATCAGTCAAGATATATGTGGAAATAAAGAGTTAGCCCTGAGTCTCTGGGAATCTAGATATGCAGAGGAATTTCTCAAAGGAATATGGGGGTCTGGGGAGATAGCTCAGTGGAAATAGCAAGCACAAGGTCAAGAGTTCAATCCTTAGTACAAAAAAAAAGAAAAAAAAAAAGAAATATGGGATTACCTAGTCAAGATCCCGAAATGTGTTTATTCTCAAAAAGCCAGAATGTACTTCTACAAACACCAGCCTAGCAGTGAATTCTCAGGCTCTGACCAGGGTCAGTTGAGTATACCACAGAGTGTGTGCTGAGGATGAAAGTGTCTTGAAAAAGGGACTTAACCTGTCTGGGCCTCAATTTTGATTTTGTAAAGTCAGTTAAGATTGGACTTTCGTCATAAAAATTTTATGGACTATAAAAATGATAATGTGCTAAAAATAGTGCCTGACTTTTGGAATTGCTCAGTGACGGGCAGCTTCCATATTGGCATATACTCATCAGCACTCTGTAAAACAGAGTTGACCTGGAAAATATCAGATGGGCATCACCAAGCCAGCTGGAGGGGTTGCCCTTGAAAATCCAGGGCAGGATGTTCTGCCCTGCTGATCTGAGCATCAGACACAGAGGCTAGCAGAAGCCTCTTGTGATGCTCAGACTGTGGAAAGACCCTAATCACAAAATGAATGAGAACTGTAGAGAATTATATCCTATAAGTGAATATAGGAGGGAACCACACAGAGTTGGCAGGGAAGTTATATCTAGCCCTCTCTGCTTGATATCTCTGGGCTCATCAGAGTCCAGAGGACTGAAGAGAATGGAACTAAGGACTGAAGAGAATGGAGAAGCTACATGAGCACCACAGGGTATTTTTCTCCTTGTATTTAAGTATTCCTTGAAGTCCCTACCAGTTGGACTTGGAAAGAGTTATAGAGAAGAGATGTCGTCTCCTTTAGAGAGAATTCTGTAAGATTTCCTATTTTCCAGGAGGAGCTCACTGAGGTTAGAGCCCAGATTCTACCGCTCAAAGAGCCTGCACATTGAGCAGAGAGACACACTTGGCCCCAGGAAGCTCCCAGCATGGATGCTTCCCTGTGTTCTAAACTTGGGAAACTTGCCGGGAGTGGTGGCTCACTCCTGTAATCCCAGCACTTGGGAGGCTGAGGCAGGAGGATCGTTGTGAGTTCGAGACCAGCCTGGGCTACAAAAGTGAGCTCAAGGCCAGCCTGAACTGCACAGTGAGACCCTGTCTCAAAAATTAAAAAAAATAAAATAAAATAAAATAAAAAATAAAAAATAAACTTGGGAAACTTCACCTGAAGGCTAGCAGTCTGCCAGCGTCTTTTCATTGTACCTGATCCTAGTACAGAGACCCTGCCACTGCAGAGTTTAGGACTTGTAGGGATTCAAGATGCCAGGTAAAGAAGGAGGAAATACACCTGTGGTGGTCCAGGGAGGGACAGACATAAGAGGGCAAAATAGAAGGAGAGGCGATGAAGTGGGCACCTGATCATGGAAAAATGGTAGTGCTGATGTGTGTACAAGCAGAGGAAGTATTAGGAAAGCTCCCAGAAATGGAGGCGCTGACATCCTGCCATGGTCTTAAACTCCAGTCAGACAACAGAAAGGATTTCCAGAAGATAGGTTTTCCACAGAATTTGAGTAGATTGTTTCCAGAGGTCTGCCTTTCCAGGACGACTGTGTGTGTGTGTGTGTGTGTGTGTGTGTGTGTGATATTTAAGGTTTATGTGTGCTGTAGCAGTCCATACTTGTAAAGCATGCGTCCATGCTGTCATTTTGTAATTTTTTACGGAAGGAGAATATATGGTAAACTTCTTGAGAGAATAGAGGTAGAGAGAGTGAGTGTCTCAGTTGGAAAGACGGTGACAACTGAGTGGCACGTCTGTCATCTGTGTTCTTTTCTGCTCTAGTGTGTTGGCTCTTCGACTGTTGCTCTCCATCAGACCCACTCTTTGATACGCGTCCTTATTATGGATGTTAGGATTGCCAGCTGATTTCCTGAAAGTCTCCACCAGCAGGGGGCGATAGAAGAAATTGAGAGTACCGCCCAACCACACTCCCATCTGCTTCCTGTTTGTTCCAGGCATAGTGTTGAGCCTCAGTTGCAATTTTTCCCAATCTCACAGAATCAGCCTGTGGTTCCTTCTTGGAGCCCTAGAACCAGCCTTAGCAACACTCTCTCCTCAAAAGCCTGGGTTTCAGCTACAGGAAGCTTCTCCATGCAAGCGCAGGTTCACCTATACCAAGGAGAAGGGTCTTCTCTTCAGATCTAGGATTCCACTCTTATGGGATCTCTTGCTCAAGTTTGTAAGTTTTAGTAGTAGCAGCATGTGCCTTGTGGAGGCAGGAGATAAAGTTACTACTTCAAACTGGCTTTGACCTCTACTGGCCTGTTCAATTCTCCAAAGCCAAGTTAAAAGTTGTTCACATGAAGCTTTGTCTGCTAAAGTACCCATCACAGGTTTCACCTGGGCCATGCTGCTCTTATGGCTAGATGACAAGAGACAAAGGCCTGAAACTGGACATGCTGTCTTGCTCAGTTTGTTTACAAACAAAAGAAATAGGATGGAACAAGATAGTGAGCAGAGAGTCTGTTTTATTATTTCATTTCTAGTAGAGGATGGCCAAGAAGATAATACAGAGAACTACGTAGGACTACTACTTGAGGCTTCCAGGTATTAGGAAAGATGGGATCAAAGGTCAGAGATGAGTTTTTGTGAAGTCGCAGATTTCTGGATTCTACCTCAGCGGCATTTTTGAGGACAGAGCTTGAAGTTTCCACGGAAATCTCAGCTTTGTAGTCAACCCTAAAGAAGATGAGGTTCTCTTCTGGGATGTAGGTCCACTTCAGCAGCAGCCTCCCTGCTGGCCGCTGCCCCCTCCACAGCAGCTGGAGCCCCCCGAGGGCTGGCTGCAGCAGCCAGAGCTCTG
>PVJA010033099.1:0-23558 GCA_004027025.1 Myocastor coypus | reverse complement strand
GAAAGCTGAATCAAGACAGTGTAAAAATTCTGAATAACCCAATATCAGTCAGTGAAATTTAAAGTGTGATTAAAAACTTACCAATAAAGAAAATCTCAGATCCTGATGAATTCACATCTAAAGGCATTTAGAGAAAATTTAATACCAATATTCCTCAAGCTCTTTAATGAAATTGGAAGGGAAGAATAAGTTATTAACTCATTCCTGAGGGCAATATTACCCTGATACCAAGATCAGAGAAAGATCCAGTTAAAAAAGAAAACTACAGGTAAATCTTCCTAATGAGCATAGGTGAAAAAAGTCCTCATCAAAATACAAGCAAACTGAATGCAGCAAATCATCAGGAAGATTATATACCATGACGAAGTGAAGTTCATTCCAAGAATGCAAGGGTGGTTTGAATATGCAAATCAGAGGGATTGCTGGTTAGCTCAGTTGTTTAAGCATCTGCTTGGGCAATCCCACTCAGGCCCAGGGGACAACAGTTCAATCACCAGCTCCATGTGCCTTACCAGACCTTCCCTTAAGGCAGCCTGAGCCAGCCCCCCCAAAAAGCCTTCTCAAATATTCAAATCAATAAATGAAACACACCATATCAACAGAGCCAAAAATCACAGGATCATCTCAATACATGCATAAAAAGGTTTTGATGAAGTGTCACATTCTTGGGCCAGTAAGATAGCTCAGCAGACTAACCACCTGCTTAGGTAAGAGAAAGGACAGGTGTTTGACCTCTGATACTGCGTGCCACATGGACCCCACTTCCAGGCACACTGAGCCTGTGACTGAGTCTGGACATGGTGGTGTATGCCTGTAATTCTAGTGCTAGGTGGGGGCTGAAAACAGGAGGAACACTATAAGTTCAAGCTGCATAGTAAGACCCTGTACAAAATACATAAAGAATGATAAATAATGTTAACTTTTTAGCCTGGTATCCTATTGAATTTAAAGTTAAACTTCAGTATTTATTTCTGATAAAAAAAATTCCAAAAAATCAGAATTGGTGGTCTTTACCTCAATCTTGTAAAAGATATTTACAACAAACCAACAGCTAGCATCATACTACATGGACAAAAACTAAGAGCTTTCACTTTAAAATTAGGAACAAGACAAGGATGTCCACAGTGACCACTCCTATTCAATATAGTTCTGGAAACATTAGCCAGAGAAATTAGATAAGAGAGAGAGAGAGAGAAATAAAAGGAATAAGGGTAGGATTCACAGATGACAATTTATTCTACATATAAGGCCTCAAAAATTCCACCAATAGCCTTCTAGATTTAATAACCAAATTCAGTAGGATACCAGGCTACAAAGATAACATTCATAAATCAATATCATCCCTGTAGCAAAACAATAAACCTACTGAGAGAGAAATTAGGGAAACCAAAACCTCTTTGACAGCATCCAAAAAAATGAAACACTTAATAATCAATCTAACAAAGAAACTAAAAAAATCTATTCACTGAAAATCATATTTATCTTTAAAAAGGAGATAAAAAAGTATTTCAGAAAATGGAAAGATATTCCTTGCTCATGGATAGAAAGACACCACATTGTGAAAATGGCCCTCCTTTCTAAACTATTATATTGATTGAATGAATCTCAAGAAAAATATCATTAACACACCTGACAGATCTCGAAAAAAAATTCCTAAAATTCATTGAGAGCCAGAAGAGACCTAGAACAGCACAAGCAATCCTGGGCAGCAAGGCAAGGCAGGAAATTTCACAATCCCTTAACTGAAGTTATACTAAAAGTTACTATGATAAAATCAGCATGTTACTGGCACAGATACACAAAACCAGACCCAAAGATCAATGGAGGAGATTAGAAGTTGCAGACACAATTCATCCATTTTGACAAAGGGATCAAACATGTTCCCTGGAAGAAAATCTCTTTAATAAATGGTCTTGGGGAAACTGGCTGTCCACATGCTTCAGGCTAAAACTATGCCATGTCTATTACCATGCCTTACACTAAAGTCAAGATGGATCAAAGATCTAAATATTAAAACAGAAACACTAAATCTACTGTAAGAGAATGTAAGTAGAAATCTTGAAAATGCAGGAGTACACAGAAAATTCATGAGCACAAATCAAACTACATGTGAAATACTTCAAAGAGTCACCAGTTGGGATCTCATCTTATTCAACTATTTCTTTTTCATATCAAAAGAAAACACTAAGAGGGGCTAGGAAGATAGTGCCATAGCACAAGTGCCTGCCTTGCAATTACAAGGTCATGAGTTCAAACCCCAGTCCCACAAAACAAACAAACAAACAAATAATAACAACCAAAAACCCCCACTAATAATGAAATGGGAAAAAAGTTAGTCAAATGTCCCTCATATAAAGGACTTTATCTAGAACATATAAAGAAATTTTGAAACTCAGATCTCAAAAATTCAAAGACCCAATGCATTCAGGTACTAGCAACACAATTTGTCACAGCTAAATCTGGGAAATAACCCAAATGCCCATTATCTAAGGAACAGATAAAAAAGGTGTGGTAGTTTCATGCAACAGAATATTACTCAGCTATAAAGGTAGAGAAGCTCGACACTTTTATAAGTAAATAGATATAACTAAAGACCATGCTCATAAGTGAATTAATCAGACTCACATACGCAAACATCATATTGTCTTCCTAGTATAAGAAACTAAAAGAGTAAACAAGATCCAAAAGGTACAATAGATATTGCTGAAGGGAAAAAGTATTGCTCAAATGGAAAGAACAATCAGGATGAGGGAAAGGAGAAAAGGAAGATAGATTATATACTCAAGAGAGTTATATTAATTATACTATTCATTTCCCTTAGTTCGTTGAATGGAATAGTTAATGTTTAAATTGTTTGATCAATGTTGCACGCCTATATCTGCTAATCTGTGCAACTACTTTGAAGAAAATAATATATAATATAACATCTACTGTGAATTTCTTATTTTTAAGTTAAAAATATCTTTTAAATTAAAAGAGGCAGAAAATATTTACTAAATGACAAGGGATACTAACATCATAGTCGTATTTCTGTTGTTATAAAAAAAAAAATACCTGAGATGATAAAGTTTATAAAGAACAGAGGTGCGGTTTTAGGAGATGGGCTTGGAATCTAGTGAGGGATTTCTCACAGAGCACTACTTAGAAGAGGACAAAACAAAATCAGAGAGTGCCATGTGCAAGTGGATCTCCCTTCCTATCTTTGTCAAGCCACCGGTGCTGTCACAGGTACCCTACCCTGTGAGCTCATCTAATCTTGATTCCCTCCCAAAACCCACAGATCTAAATGCACCTCAACTGAGGATTATGTTTCCAATAAAGAATCATTTGAGAGCAGAAATCTAGGTTGAAGGAAGGCATTAGGCTGGAGTTAGAGGGAAAATTTGAAATTTTATTCATTTGTTTATGTTTTGGTTCTGGGGGCTAAACTCAGGAACTTCTTTTATATGTCAAGCATACACTCCACCCCTGTGTTCCTGCTGGCCCCGAAACCTGCTAATGTAAGTGATTAAATATTTCCAGCAACAAAGTGAGGAATAGGATGGAAATTTCTAAAAGCAGCTCCTAATGCTTTGCCATTCGCAGCACTTCTTTGAAGAGACATGGGGTTTTTCTTACTCACAGGGATGCTTCAGGTAGGTACTCAGTCAGGAAACCCACGATGGTAGCTTTTTCTTCTTCTTCTTCTTCTTCTTCTTCTTCTTCTTTTTTTTTTTTTGTGGAACTGGGGATTGAACTCAGACCCTTGTGATTGCCAGGCAAGCATTTATTCTGCTGAGCTATCTATCACCCCAGCAAGGAAGCTCATGATGGGGTGACACATGGACTCCCTCCTTCCTTTCCTACAGCTCTATTGAAGCATAATTGACAAACAAAATTTGCATATTTTAAGGTGTACCAAACACAACATGATGTTTTTTTTGTTTTTTTTTTTTTTTTTTTTTTTTTTTTTTTTTTTTTTTTTTTTTTTTTTTTTTTTTTTTTTTTTTTTTTTTTTTTTTTTTTTTTTTTTTTTTTTTTTTTTTTTTTTTTTTTTTTTGTCTTTTTGAGACAGGGTCTCACTATGCAGTTCAGGCTGCCCTTGCGCTCACTTTTGTAGCCCAGGCTGGTCTCGAACTCGCACCGATACTCCTGCCTCAGCCTCCCGAGCTCTGGGATTACAGGCGTGCGCCACCACGCCCAGCTCACAACATGATGTTTTGATATACGCATACATTGTGAAATGATTATCACAGCCAAGCAAATTAACATATCCATCACCTTCCCTTAGTTACACTGTGCATGAATGTATCTCAAGAATAATTAAGATGAGCTCTTTTAGCAAATTTCAAGTATACAATGGAGTCCTATTACCTATAGTCATCATGCTTTATATTAGATTTCCAATACGTAAGAGCCATATTTATCATGAGGGAGTAGGTGTGCATACATAACACATGGCAGCCTTTTTGGTCATCCAAACCCCGCCCTCCTTTCCTTCCCACCTAAAAAGCTCTATTTCATTTTCTTTCAATTTTCCCAGTCTTTTTACTCCCCTCCTCTTTCCATTCTCTACCACTTGTTCCTCTGGCTATTTCTACTCATTTCTTGTCCATTTTTGATTAGGTCTTTTATTTGGGGCGGGGGGGGTCTATTTTGAATTATTTTCCTTACATCTGTGGCATTACATTCAGCTCTCACTGAATAGCAAGGACAGCACAGTGTCACAGTGCAGGCTATTCTAAGGGCCACCTACTGCAGAGTTTTCATGTTCCTTCTCTCTAAAGGCATTTACCATGCTGCCTAACTCGTGACAAGTACAATAATGACCTTGAGAATGGTGATGATGGTGATTTGGATGGATCCGTTTTATGGAGAAAGCTCTCAGGACACCCTTGGGTGAGATTGGCGTCTTCTGGGATAGCTTGTCCGTCCTTGTCTCTAATCCTGCACTGTGTGGTGCCCAGTACCCACACCAGAACAGCAGAGCTGCTATCCTGCCTGGGGAACTGTCGTTGTCCCCTACACCCCCAGCTTCTTGGCACATAATGTTTTGTTCCGATATAATCTGTGACATCGAATGAGATGGCGAGTGGATCATTAAAAACATAAAAATGAGGCGGTTACTCTTCTTCAGTCTGTATTAGCTTTTAAACAGGATTCCCTTTTGAAAACATGGGCAGCTCACTTGTGGTTTCTTTTCCCCCCCGAAATGCTGGTGGCCCTTCCACCAGACTCTTTCTGGTGGGAAGAGGGGCTGCAGAAGTTCCTTCACGGGACAAGGAGGGCATTTCTGCAGCATTTCTTCTGGGTCTTGTTTTAGGGCAGCAACAGTGGTCTCCTGCCTCCAGGATACAATTACAACAATGAATAACCCTTTACACCCTTCTCGAGCTTTGGGTCTGCCCCTGTCCTGGGGGAAAGGGTAGCCTCCCTCCTCCTGGTTTGCAAATTACTGCTCTGGGTTAATCTCTGAACCCTTCTACAACTCAGTATCCTGTTTGTCGCCAGCATTTGGTCAGAAGATGAGTGGAGACTGAGAAGGGTTTAAAAAATATATTGGGCAGCTTTGTTCTCAAGCTGGTATTGGTGCCATTGTGTATCTGGAGAGGGTTTGCGGTCAGATTTTGATTATTTGCTAGTTTTGGCAGCTGCTGAGATGTTAGATCTCATATTGTTTCTATCATTTTTTATAGTTTTGTGTTTAACTCTTTGTAGAATATTTAGTCACTCAGCAAGACCCTGAAACTTGATTTAAAACAGAGCTGTCAGTGGCGCCTCCCTTTCTACGCGGGGCTCACCTGGCTGGCTCTGTGTCCAGACTGCAGGGCGGCACACACCTTCCTTCCCTCTTACAGCATGGTAGGGGACTCTGAGCAGTCTGTGTGGCCTCACACGCAGAGATCCGGCTGCTTGTGTGGAGGAAGGTCAGATTCCCCCAAAGTGGAGCTAATCAACACCTATGTTATATATACTACATATTCCAGCCCTCTGGGAGGCTGAGATAGGGAGATTGCAGCGTGAGTGAACCAGAACCCTAGTGAGATTGTCTCAAAATAATAATTTTGAAAGGACTGCAGAAGTAATAGCATTCAGTGAAACAGCACTCGGTTAGCTGCCTAGTACCACACACACACACACACACACACACACACACACACACACACACACACACGATGAATTTATTTAAAACTTAATCCTTTATGCTAGGCACACACCCAGAGCCTCCGCATGCGAGGCAAGTGCTCTCGCACAGAACTGTACCCTCTGCCCAGTATCTCCTTTTCAAACACCTGCCCCTATCTATCTCTTCCCAGTGTATTACATATTTCCTGAGAACTTCCCCTTCAGCAACCAGTGGCTGCAGACCCCCTATCTCCTCATGTGCCCCTTTCCCACTGATGTGGAGTTTAGGCCCCTCACGTTTAAGCTCCAACTTTAGGGGGAAGCTCCTCCAAACTCCCGCCCTCCCCACCCACATAGCTAACGGTGCCTTCTCCAAGCCCGTGGCCATGGGCAGCCACTTCTTCATGCCTGCCTTGAGCAGGGGCTGCTGCTTTGGAAGAGTCTGCAGCAGCAGGCTGTGCTGCTTATCGGCTCTTAACTGTAGGCCGATCCTGACACTTTTATAGCCCCTTATTATACTATTGGTTTTCAGTTCGCAGTTCAAAATCATATTGATAAGAATATGCCATCCAGGCCTTGGGAAATCAGTGCCAAGTCATGCATTCTCCACATGCCAGTGGTCTAAGTCACATGGGCAGTGTGCTGTGTTGGGCACGCTGTACAAACAGGACACATCCCAGGTGGTACTATCCTGTATTTACAATGCATGGAAATGCATGGAGGCCCTGGCAGGAACCTGGGTAGCAATACCACTTGACTGTTACTGCTTTTTGCCTGAGAGCTATTTGGAGGGCCTCATGGTGGCCAGCAGTCTGTTACCTGCTTCGTCTGCCTGTTAGCCACTGCAGGAGTATAGGTAGCAGTATTTGCTTTTGCAAAGAAAATCCAACTCAGATGCTAAATAAAAGAATAAAAGAATACATGGAGTGATCAAAAACTATGGTGAATGTTTAAATAAAAAATACGTATTGTAATAAAAGACAGCTGGGCTTTAATTCCCCTCAGTATACTCCCCCTCTCTGTGAACACCCTTACCCCATTGTTCTTGCCACTTTCTAATGCAGTTCCAGAAGTCTGTCTCATCGATGTCTTAGAGGTGTAATCAGAAATACAGCGAGTGGTGGTGCATGCCTGTGATCCCAGCACTCGGGAGGCTGAGGCAGGAGGATCAGTGCCAGCTCGAGACCAGCCTGGGCTACAAAAGTGAGCTCAAGGCCAGCCTGAACTGTATAGCGAGAGCCTGTTTCAAAAAGACAAAAAAATAAAATAAAATATGCTGAGTGTTGCTGCTGAGTAGCCTCCAGTGGAAAGGTAGTCTCATGTAAATGCTATGCAGTGTGTCCTCATCCACCTTAGTCTCCTGATGTGGCACTGTCTGACTTCTGGTTCTTCTCCAAAGCCCTACTGACTGGGAAAGGTAAACATTTGCAATCAGGACGTGGAGTCAGTCACAGTAGCACAACTATAGTTACTCACGCCCATGTTTCTTTCTCTCATAAAATTCAGGGAGGGGTGGAAGTTTCAGTGTGACTGTACTCCAGGTGGTCCCTTGGGACCCAAGCTGAATCCACTTGCAGCTTCATTCTCCTCCAGAGATGTAGAATGCTCTCCATTTATGCAGTGGCAGGGAAGGGAGTGCAGAGAGTTGCGTGGAAGTTGCTTCATGAGCTTGTTGTAGAAGTGGGCAACATTCCCTGGCCAGGATGCAATGCGCTAGTCCAGAGAGGCCGGCCCATGTGGTCTAGCTGTGCACACATCACGTGCTGCCTTATCCTTGGCTCAAAGCAGCCAGTTCCAAGCTCTGGAGAGCTCTGCACATCACAAGCAAGTGCATATGAATACACTTACTAAGGAACATAGGGCTGTGCCAAGACACGGGTCTGGTCCTTGGCCTTGGCATAGCACCACTCATGATGCAGACATCTGCTTCTATAACTAACACAGTCGAGCCCCCCCAGGAAATGCCTACCCACTTCTCCCGCCTTGTTTCCCCAGAGACCAAGGTAGCTGGTTTGCATCTGAGAACCATGAAGGTTGGAGGTCAGAGCTGGACAGTGCTGTGGAGCCGGGAGGGGACCCAGCAACAGGGCTATTAGAGAAGAGCACAAGCAAATTAACAAAGCCTGCTTCTCAGACAGGGGGACTGCCAGAGACCTGGGCCTAACAATGCATGTTAGGCCTCACTGCCTCAGAAGGAGGGGGCCACTGCCCAGCTCCTCTTGGGCTGGCTTGCATGACATTTGATGAACCATCAGGGGAGCTTCCCACTTACCCTTTAGTTTTGTCACAAGCAAAGCATTTTTTTTTTTTTTTTTTTTTTTTTTTTTCATAATGGAAGGAGGGGTAGCCAGATTGAGCAAATAAAAACAAGGTATCTTTACTTAATCTGGCAACTTCAACTTTAAAATATTTGTGACTGTAGTTGGTGGGTCTTCACTTATGATCTGACCTTGGTACTCTGCACATTTCTGATGAAACTGAACCCTGCTTTATTTCTTTTTTTTCAGATCTCCAGAATCAGGGTCGTATCACTGCTCTTTCCTAATGCCAAGTGTGGTGCTCAAAACGGGTGCTAAACCAAGCAGCATAAGCCAACCTCCTGGTCCCAAGGGTGGTTCAGCATGAAGCTGGTTCCATCAATGATTCCTCAGCCATCTTCCCAAGTCACCTTTAATTTTTCTGTGAGTTTGAGCCAAGAACACAAAGCAAGTAGCTATTGGCTGTCGCTTTAAACCATAAGAGTCAGGAACGTAGGCCTTCCTTGACCAAGCTTTAGCAAGGTTTCCGTGAGTCCTCTTTCTAGCCTGCCCTTGACCTTAGCTCTCAACCTGACTTGGGTTGGTTTTGGTAAGACTCATACTAAGTCACTCCCCTACCTATGTTTGTCACTTTGAGAGCAGATCAAAGTCTTCCTGTCACCTTCTATGAACAAATCCTTGGCCTGCCATTAGCAAGATTTTTGATACATCAGTACAGTAAAAATTCTCACTTTGAGGTCTTTGTTTTTCTTTGGAATTTCCCATCTAGCAACCCTTCACCCAGTTCCCTGGCTATAAAATTCCACTTGCATTCATTGTAGTTGTGTGTGAGCCTGACCGCTCTCCACTATTTCAGTAGCTCTATGGTTGGCATCTTGAATAAGTCTTCCTTACTGAGTTAAATGTGAGAGCCTTTTTCTTTAACGGTACCCTTAGAAGGAACATCAAACAAAAATGAGTAGAGAAATCAAACGGATGAGTTTCTTAGAGTGAAGGTTAGTTGGTGGATCAAGTCCATGTGAGTCTGGTCTCAAATACTAACTCATGAAGCATTTCCTGGCAAATGTGAGTTGCATAGTAGGACACTTAGAATCAGACTCCTGAACATAGGAAAGATTAGTTAGGGATGGATGATATTTGTGGGAGATCCATAGTAATAGACCCTACGGAATGCAAGGTGAGTTTAAAGAAACAAAAAAGGGGAGCTACCGAAAATCTTTCTCAGTAAGTAAGCTTATAAGATAGAAATGGGTAGGGCAGACTCTGCTGAGGGAGCTATAAATAAAGGAGTATCATAATAATTGCTAAAACATGTGCATTGGAGCTGATTTTGCATCTGCTCTTTTTCTGAGCATGTTTGAAGCATTGCTATACTTACCCTCTTGATAAAATTAAGGTGTTATCTATATGTACCAACTCTCCACCATGAACATAATCACTACATACTACAAACACGTACTAATAATAAAAAAAAATTGACAACCCTGAGAGGAGAAAGCTAAAGAACAGAGGGTGCCATATCACATTGCTAGTGAGCAGTGGGGCTGAGATTTGAATCCAAGACATATGAGGCTAGAATGCCTGTTTTTAATTACTACATCATTCTAGAACAAATGGGCTCCAAAAAGCTTAGAGAAGAAAAGATAGTATTTTGTCTGAAAAACAGGTATTTCTAATGCTTCATTAAACTTATTTTCTCTAGGAAATGTTCCCGGACCATGCCAGATCCTGACACCCTGAGATTCCTGGACATTTTCTGTTTGTGATGTCTTTGTCTCTCACAAATTTGGACAGAATTAGCTGTCTCCATGTATAACTTTCCTGTCATAGGATTTGGAGGTCCCAGAAAGTGAAGGGTGTGTGCTTTGCTTTCTCCACAAATTTGAGCACAATCCCATGGGGTATCGTGGCTGGTTGACAAAGCTGACGATGAACTCTGGTGTGGTCCTCAGGTTTTTGTGCTCAGTTAGAGAGGCTAGAGTGAGACAGACCATACCTACCAAGACGGGCCTGGGACAGCAGGCAGGAGACCAGGAAGACAGCAGCTGGAACGCTCAGATTCTGTTACAGCTGAATGAAGCAGTACAACCACTTTAGAAAAGAATTTGATGGTTTCTTTGAAAGTTTAAAATTTATAGCCATCACTTGATTCAGCAACCTCCTTTCTAAGGTGTTCACCCACAAGAATCAACTCCATATGCTCACACAACTCCTTGTTCGTGAGTTTTCATCTCAACTCTTTATACCGGATTAAAAAAAAAAAAAAAAACCCTGGAAATAATCCAAACATGACCAACAGGTGAATGAATAAATCAATTATAAATTCACACAATGGAATCCAGAAACAGTGAAAATAAAACTATTGATATATATATATATATATATATATATATATATATATATATATGAACACAGAGGCTCTTAAGGCACGTATACTTTGCTTACGCAGAGTGAAGGAAGCCAGACAAAAAGGAATGAATAATGTGTGACTCACTTACGTAAAATTATAGGAAATGCAAACTTATCTATAGTGACAGAATACAGAATGTGTGTCTGGCAGCCAAGGAGCAGGAGAGAATGAAGTGATCATGAAAGAGTTGCAACTTTGATTATTATTATCTTGACTTACGGTTTCATGGCTGTGTACATGTGTTACGGCTTAAGTTTGTATCCCAGCATAGCTGGTGGGGGAAGATAATTCTGGCAGTAGCTGAGGGGCTGCATGGGCAAGACTCAAAAGGGGCAACCTCGGAGAAGAAAGCCACAGGGGAGAGATGCTGGTGGCTTAGAGCAGGATGAGTGGAGTGGATAGATTGGAGAGGCACTCATGAGGCGAAATCTAGAGAAGGAATCAAGGCACACTGTAAGGCACACTGAGAGCCAGGAGGTAAGGAGTTTACTTATTTGTTTTTGTATTTTGAGACAGGTCTTGCTAAATTGCTGAGGCTGGCCACAAATTTGAAATCCTCTTGCTTCCCACTTGCTAGGATTATAGACATGCATCACTCTGTCTGTCCTAGAATTTAGTTTTGAATGGGTTGAATCTAGGAACTTAGGAGGTATTAGAAAACACCTCATATTAAATAACCATTTGATATAAGGCTAAAAAATTAAATCATGTGAGGCCAGAGACCATATTATCTGTTATACCTATATGCAAAATAATAATGAAGTAGCATGTCTATAGTGAGTTATTTAAAAACTCCATAAAATAAATGGACAAGAAGATATGAGGTATTTGATGCTTTCTTCTCTGTCTTAAGCCATGAATCTGGTTCATCTGTTATCTGCTTTGTTCTGGACATGGAATCCTCACTAGTATCTCCTACAAGACTGCTTGAGATCTGGGTGTCTGGTGACTCCTGTAAGTCTACTTGAGACCTACCAGTAAGCACATAAGTGCCTTAACATGCTGTAGGCTCACTGAAGGCTTTTTGACTAAGGGGCCTCGTACACAAGCCAGAAAGTGGTTGGTTTCTCCTAGAGGCCTGGGATGCTCAAAGCAGGTGTGCTTACTTGAGCTCCCTTCCCTTCCTCATGGAACAGAAGGCTGTTCATTTTTCCTGGCCCTGGATCCTAGAGACAGAGCAGTGAACTGTATCAGTAGATACAGCCACTGCCTCTCCGGGTTTTCTATTCCAGAAGAAGAGGCAGAAACCTATGAGCAAAAGGAGAAGCAGGATTCTATGAGCAAAGAAATTACATTAACAGAAATTTATATATAATATCTATCTATCTATCTATCTATCATCTATCTGTCATCTATTTATCTTGCAGTACTCGGGATTGCACTCAGGCCCTTGCACTTGCCAGGCAAGCACTTATTCTACTGAGCTATCTCCCCAGCTCACATTAACAGAAATTCAGAGGGTAACATGTACAAGAGGCCTTGAGAAGATCAAATAAGGTGGTGAATGAGGGGAAAGATTCAGAGAAACAGGAAGGGCCTTTAGAATAGAAAAAAAAAAGCACAGATGGAGCTCATTTTTTTAAAAGAATTTTTTATTTTATTTACTTATTTTTTCTTGTTTCAGAACTTTCATTTGTTTATTTATTTTTATGGCCGGCTCAGCCTGTCCTGAGGGCAGGGCTGGCGCAGCCTGTGGTGCCGGAGATCGAACCGCGGTCCCTGAAGCCGCCTAAGCTTTCCTAAGCAGGTGCTTTAGACCATTGAGCCATCCTGCCGGGCCCCATGGAGCTCACTTTAATAGTGTTGTATTTAAGCTAATAAATCCAAAATATTGTCTGTTCAATTTGCAATCAGTACAAAGAGTAGTGGAACATTTTGCCTTATTTAGTGCTTCAATCTTTGATCCTGGGCGAGTGTTTCACCTTTAGGACTCTGCCATGTTGCAAGGGTTGTTGGTGACTATGGTCAGTGGCATAGCTCCAGAATACAGTGGCAGCCCCTCTTTTCTTTGTTACTTGGGTGTCTTGTTCCTATTCTGTTTTTTTTTTTTTTTTTTTTCTTTAATGTATTTGGTACAATGTCTGCAGAGTCTGCAGGGTCTTGCTACACAGATAGGACTCTTAGTGATTCTCCTGTTTTCAGCCTCTCAAATGCTTGGATTACAGGCATGTGCCACCATGCTCAGTCTCAATTGCCATCTCTGTGTACTCTGGGGGCAGGGCCAGCACGACACACCAGGAACTGAACCCGGCTACTGTGCTCTGCCTTAGCAGGTGTTTTGGGCTGTTGAGCTATCTGGCCAGCTGTTGCCCCTATTCTTAAATTCCACAAAAGAAAAGGCTTTTTAATTTTAATGTGATCTTACAATGTAGAAATTACCAGCAATAGGCTCTCATTGATTCCTGTAAGGGAGGTCCCAGTGTTCACTCGCTGGGGGTGTTGGGAAGGGCTGAGTCACCAAACTGATGACACAGGAGATGGCTCCGGCAGGCCACACTGGGATGGAGCCTCCTGCAGAGCTGCTGAGTCTGGGGAGCAGCTAAAGGATGGGCTGGTGTGGCCTTCTCTGTGAAGACCTCTCCTAGCTGATACTAGAGGACAGGAGAGGCTCATTATGTCCCCTGGGGGTTCTCACCATGGAAAAGGACAAAGCGAGCACTTTGAAATGCTAAGTACTTCACCCCTTCAATGCTGGCTGTGTCCGTGAGAGCCCCATACCTATTTTATGAAATGTGTGGCCTGTAGGGGGACAGAGGGGGCCTTCCAGGGTCAGAGCCCTCCAGTGGGTCTCATGTCCTCTGCAAGGCTAGACTGCTTGCTGGCTTCTTCTAAGCTTCCCTCATCAAGACCCTTCCATTTAGAAAATGTTGCTAGAAAAGAGACCAAAGGGGACAAGCTGGTTTTAAGGGCAGAAAGAGCCCACTGCAGAAGCAACTTCTGCCCTGTCTTCGGTGGCTTTGACCACAAGGCTGAAGTTTGTCACCTAGAGGAGTAGCAGCAAGTGACACCACTCACATGGCCAGCACAGCACCCACAGTGATTGGTCTGGAAGGCAGCACGGGGTATATCCTGGCCACTCTTACCTGCGCTGTTGTGATGAGGACGTGTTTTGTTCACACACGCTTCCACAGCTAAGTGTCATAGACTGAGGGCTGAGAAATAGCAGTCCATTTTCTTGTAGTTCTGCAGGTGGGAAGAACGGAGATCAGGGTGTGATCAGGCTCTAGTGAAGGATCTGTTTCAGACTGCAGATTGATGACTTTTCCCTTTAGGAGAGCAAGCTCGCTTTCTGACCCCTTCCTCCTCCTTGTCCTCCTCTGCTTCATTCTCCTCCCACTTCTTCTTCTTTGGTCCTAGGGGTTGAATCTAGGGTATTCACATTGAGCTATCTCCCCAGGTACTTTTCTTTTATTATTTTAAGACAGGGTCTTGCTAATGTGCCCAGGCTGAGCTCCAATTTGCAGTCCTCCCGCCCTTGCCTCTCAATGGGCCAATAATCTTGATTAACAAAACAATTGGGGGGCCTCAATCATGCTCGGGTTACACAGCCCCTGTGAGGAGGGCTTTGGCCTCTGGCTGGCTCAGTTGTCCAGAGCTCCTGACAAGGACTACTTCACCTAGGTTTGACCTCTTCTTACAGGGACACTAATCCCATCCCACCTTCATGACCTAGTCACTTCCACAAGTCCCCACCTGTTAATGTCATTATGTGGAGATTAGGGTTCTCTATATGAAAGGAGAGGGAAGCAAATATCAATGTTTGTTCATGATGAGGGGTTGGCCATTGTGTGGTTATCCCTGTCATATACTAATTTCTAGGTTTCTTTATTTGCTTGCTTATCAAGTACAAAGTACCCCTAACTATAGAAGAAAACACTCTGGTGAAATCTCTCCTTATCTTACTATTCCAAGAATGTAAGATAGTTTGTAAGATAGTTTGCTAGAACTGCCATAACAAAATACAAGAAAAACTTACTTCTGCATTGGCCTGCATACTGGAAGCATATCTGTAGAGCTGATTTTTCCTGATCTCGATCTCTATCTTAGTCACTCTCTTGTCCCTGGAACACAATACCTGACATCCACAATATAAAGGACAGAAGCTTTATGTTCGGCTCTCCATTTTAGAAGTTTCTGCCCATGGTTAGCTGGCTCAGATGCAGAGACTGCAATGGTGCAAAGCTATTCACATCATGGCAGGCAGGAAGTGGGGAGAAAAGTGAACGGCTAGGGAGGGAGCGAGACATTTCCAAGTTAGATTTCCTGTTCACCCAGGCTCCACCCCTCAACAGCACAGTCAACTGCTAAATTACTAGCGGATAAATCAACCAATGAATCCAGAGCTTCTACGAGCCAAACAACCCCCCCCCCCCCCCCGCACCAAAAGCCAATTCCTAAGTATGTGAGAGTTTGAGGGATTATTCTTGCTGTAAATCATAATACTCCCTTTGGTTTGTAAATATAGGTTACCCCTGTGTGCATAGAGTGCTGAAGTCTCTCTCCTTCTTCTTCAAAGGATATCAGTTCTGGTTGGATTAGGGCTCCACTCTTACAATCTTACCAAACCTTCATTAGGCCCTCTAAGGCCTTATTTCCAACTGCAGTCACCTGTGGGGGTGTAATAAATTTGTGGATAGACTCATTTCAGTTCAAAACGAAGGTCAATCCCAAGTGTCCATAAAATCTAAAGGTATATGAACAATATTAACAGAGAATTTTAAAATCCCATTGAGTATTTCATCGTTTTGGGAGCAACCATCTAAAAATCCTCACCAAATTTAATTACCTTTGTAACAGTATTTTCCAAACTCCAGTCATTTCTCTATCAACTTGAGGTTTAATAACATCATATTCCCTCATTATGACTCCCAGGATCTTTCTTTAAATTGACTCAATATTTTACTTAAATAAATGTATTTTATATGAAAAGTTAAATTACTACCATGAAATGAAAACTGCTTTGCTATTTATAGTGATCATAAATGAAACAATGAATAAAAGGAGTATTACTAAATTTTTCCTCCTGAGTTACTTGACACAAATACTATACTTACTGTATACCTCGTACTACCTAAGCACTTACAAATGTAATTCTGTATCTTCTTTATGATCTATAAGTAAGCCTACCTGTCTTATTTCACAGAGAAATGAACTAAGGAACAGAAAAGTTAAATAAGTGTTCAGTGTCATAGGACCACAAAGCTGGCCAGTCTGATTCCAAAGAAATTTAATGACTCAAGTGTTTTTTTTTTCTAAAAATCTAATTTCTATTTTAATAGTGAAAGCTTCTGTACATTCCTAAGGTGAAAATTGTCACCTTATTCAATAAACTAGAATTGATTTCTCATTCCATGAAGAAATATCAGAGTACGGGTAACAGATGAGTAACCAGCCTTCAAGAAAACAGTTTGGGCCAGACCCTGATGACCAGGAAGTCCCCTTCACCCTGGCAGGTGTGGTGAGAGGATCACATAGCTGGTCCTCAGAGGCATGGGCCTGAGCAGCTTCCCTGGGCCTTGGGGTTCTGTGAGAGGGTTTTCCAGGGCCCTGTTCCCAGCAGGCAGCAGGAAGTAGGAGATTGGAAGGTGATGCGGAGTAGAATGGGCAGGGGGTGGCTCATGGCCCTGTCCTTGGGAGCTACAGACCTGCATCTCTCCACCTGTCCCTGGGTAGCAGAAAGCAGCTGGGAGGGATCCCCCTGCCAAGAGCTGCATGGTCAAAGCTCACTCGTCAGCAGAGTCGGCTGAGGGTTCCTTGAGCTGCGCACAGCTCCTGGAAGAGCTTTCCTTCGAGAGATCAAAGTTAGCTCCAAGTGGCCAACATTGCAGATGGCTTGCAGATCTACTGACAAACATGTGCACACGCACATGCACATGCATGCACACGTGCACACACACGCACACATGTGCGCACGCCTCCTTGTTGGAGTTTTACCCAATACATCTTTACAAAACTGCTGAAATATTCTATACATCTATGTAAAACTTACGTGCATAAATAATTATTTCATTTTGCCATGGTGGCTTTATTTTTTGTCAAACACACTTGAGACAATAAACGTGTATGTTACATATAATGTGTAAATATTATAAAATAATCTCCCTCGTAGTTCTCGCTATATCCCAGGAGACACATGTAGATAAGAATGTTTCCTCTCCTCACTTTTTGATAGTATTGAATATTAACTCTAGCGCTATGCTACTGCACTACTTCCCCATCAGTTATTTACTTATTTATTTATTTATTTACTTACTTACTCACTTACTTCCTTACTTCCTTATTTGCTTACTTACTTACTTGGACAGCATCTCAGCAGACATAGCCTTCCCCTAACTTAGTTCAAACTTGGATCCTCCCACCTATGCTGTGTTTCGGAAAGGCCGCCTTGAGTATAAAGGGAAGCCAAGCAAGCTCACACCCCAGGCTCAGCTTCACCCAGGCTCGCTCCAGAACTGGATGTGATTACAGTGACCCAGGGGCTACTCCAGTGGTCTCCTGTCCTGCTATCTGGTAGCTAAGCTAGTAGGAGATCCTGGTGTTTGACCTCTGAGCCAAGACACTGCTTTTGAGCTGCGTGCTGCTCTTTGCCACCCTGTCCCCAAGGCTGCCTTGGAGGTCTTCCCTGGCAGTCACATGGCCATTTGGACCTTCTTGGGCTCAGTCCGTGGCCTGTGGCAGTCAGCAGGAGACTTGGGCCTGGCAGCTTCAGTTCTTAAAAGTAGTTTTGTGCAAATGAGTTCCCCCCAGCCCCCAATCCTTTTCTCCTCCACCCTCTCTGGCCCCGGAGAGAGAAGCTGGTAGGATTGAAGCTCACAGAGCCTTCGGAGCTGGGATGGGGGTGTTCATATTTTCTCTGCATCCATTTGGATGGTGACTGAAGGGGGGAGAGAGGGGGGCCAAGGAGGGAGAAACTTCATTTATATGTTAATAGTTGCCAGCACCCAGGCTGAAGTGACAGAACTATTTCATGGGAAACTGACAATTTTTGTCAGACAGGCTGCGCCTCCACATCTCAATGGGCCAATAATCTTGATTAGCAAAACAATTGGGGGCCTCGATCACGCTCAGGTTACACCGGTCTGAGAGCGGAGGGCTGGGGCCTCTGGCTGGCTCAATTGTCCAGAGCCCCTGAGTTTAGGCAAATGAAGGGGACCGTTGGGCTGGGGGAGGGCCGGACTGGACAAAAGGGGTTAATTTGATTGACCGAATCTTCATCGTCTTATAACAATCATTTACTTAGCAAGTAATTCCGAAAGAAACCAGTGGCGCCGACAGGAAATTGGAGTGCAGTGTCTGTTTGCCCCAGATGTGTGGGAATTTTAGCTGCCTCCTTCTTCCACTTGCCAAGCATGAAAAAAAGAAAAAAAAAAAAAAAAAAAGAAAACCTCACAACTCCCTTGGGGCCCTAATTACCACATGCAGAATAAGTCGTTATCTAAAAATACACACACACACACTCAACACCCACAAACAGAGTCACTGCAGGCCAGTGCTGGCATCTCGGCTTGTCGAAGTATCAGCCTTCATTTTTATTACTAGTTCATTGTATTGCTAATTAATGCTAGAAAATGATGTCGCATCCTCCCCTCGTAGGGACTCCACTGCCTGGGAGAGCTCTGGCTGCTTTATTGTCAGTGTGACCAACTGGCCGTGTTCTCTGTTTGTAAACACACACCAAGGCAGGGCTGCCATGGTCCCCTCCACTGCTAAGAGGACAGGGGACTCCCTGAGAAGTGATGCCCCCAATTGGGTGGTGAGTGAGTGAGTGACGATGTCCCCCACCTCCGTGGTCCCCACCTGTTCACCCTTTTGCAATGCAAGCCTGGTGGGAAAATGGTTCCATGACTTCATTGATTGGAAGTTTAGTCACAGACTCAATAGAAAGTGCCAGAAGAGCCCAGCTAGGGCCTGTGTGTCGGCCACTCCGCTTCCCTGACTAGGGGCAACTAGGGCAACAGGACTGCATTATCAAAACCAGAAATTCAGTGGCACACGGCAGTTAGCGGGACTCCAGGCCTTGCTTGGATTTCACTTTTGGAGAACTGTCTTTCTGTGTCATTCCATAAGCCAGCTTGCTTTTAATTTGATAAATACAGCAGTTCTAGAATTTCAGAGCAGGAGACAGGAAGTGGTGATCATTCAATTTCCTGCACTTCTCAATCCTGTTATTTTTTCCTCCAAGCCCTGGTCCTAGCCCTCCTTTGCTCCTAATATCACCGCTGCAGTTTTTTTGAAAACAGCTTGAGTTTAGGTCATCAAGCCAGTACCCACACACCTCCCAAGATGGCAGAGCCAACACTTTTTGAGATTCTGTGGCCATTGAGTCTATGGCTCCAGTGCTTGGTTCTTCTAAATGCAGTGAGTCTAATTCGGTGAGAGTCAGGGGTGGTGAGAGCTTCGAATCACCTGTGGAAATTTTTAAACAGTTTGAGGTTTAAAGGCTTTAGGTGGAACAGTTTCCCAGAGGATTCCCAGGAGAACTGCCTCCTACCAGCCTTGAGGAAATGGACCACACCCCACATAGGTAGTGTTTCCAGCCTTGGGAAAAGGTACCTGGTTACATTTAAAGTTTAGGTTAGCCCAAGCCCAATAGTAAGAGACTTTGTTCGGTATTCTTGCCCACTTGATCCACTTCCCCGTTTAGTACTGGATTTAGTCAATTTTACCTGAGCAATGGTGCTCATAATCTCATTGGTTGACCACAGTTTTGTCCCACCTCATGCCCACCTACGCAAGTTCCCATGTCTTCTCCATCACCTTAGACCAGCCTTACCACATGGTTTTCCTCTATAAAAGTCCCTGGAAGAGACAGCTTCCTGGGGACACCCACTCAGGAATCTCCTCCTGTTCGTCTCTCAGACAGAAGCTTTCTTTCCCTTCATAAATATATTCTGTTCATAAAAAATAAAAAAATAAACCTTAGGTAATAATAACAACAATAATAATTATTATTATTATTACTTCTATCTCAACTATCATGTGGCATATCATGTTAAAAATTGTTTATCTGAAATTCAGATTTAGCTGAGTGAACCACATTTTTCTTTGCTAACTGTGGCACTCCTCACCTATACAAAGCCTTCCCATTTCAGGACAGACAGGCTTACCTTGTCGTCCAGTAAGTTTCCAAGACACTTCTCCCATCTGTCACCCTCTATAGTGCAGTCTGAGCTGGAATTTCAAGCTTCCTGCTGAGGCTGGCCCCCTGACACCTCTCAGCCAGGTCTCCTGTGCTGGCTCTTCCTGCTTAGTGTCTTGGCCTTGGAGTTTCCTGATCGGCTCTTGTTGCTTGCTTCTGGATCCAGGCTTTCTGAGCTTTCAGTGTGGACAAGTGAGGGGCTGGCAGGTGCGGGACAGATAAACCTCCTTGCTTTTCATAAGTGAGCCATAGTTTTACCTTGATCTCCAACAAGGCACCTGTGTTAGCCTCACAGATTTTTGGGTTGAGGAGCGTCAGGACCAGCTAGGCGCTTGTTAGTGAGGGGTAAGTTTTCCTCTACCTGCTGAGGCTTAAAATCTAGGGTGCTGCAAATTTAACTCTCAACAAGTAGATTATCAGGAGCAAAGCGTATCCATTTCATTAACATGTACAGAACATATATATAGAATAACTCAGTGAAGAGTAACTGGAAGAATGGCTTAGAACTTCAAGTCTATTATGGAAAGGGATGGAGTAAGAAGGAAAGAGGCAAATGACTTTTTGGAACATAAGCAGGCCCTTATGAGAACAGACACCAGCTACAATAGACTTGTGAGGACACTGTCTACTTGGCTGTGGTCCTGACTTTTCCTCTCTGAGAAGCCTAGATTACAGTTGCTCTGGCAGAGGGTACTGTGACAGCTGAAAGATATCTTGGGGGTAGGGGGCTCTGCACTTAGAAAAATAAGGGATTTCAGAAACTCAAAAGCTGTGAACTCAAAATAAACCATCTGGGCCCAGGCATATAGCTCAGTGGCACAAGTACCTGCCTGGCAAGCTCAAGGTCCTGACTTCAGGTCCCAGTATGAAAAACAAACAAACAAACAAACAAAAAACCAACAAAAAAACAGAACATGCTGAAGATCAAACCTAAACTGTCCCACACTCTGCCACAGTGGGGTATTGTGAGGCCTCCCTCAGATACACTGTTTTCAACCTTGTGTTGGAAGGAAGTCCTCAGGCCTTGCTTTTATACAGTGCTTCTCGGATCTACCAGAAGGGATGAACCCTGTGTCCTTCCATGATGGAAGGCAAAATGCTGGACAGCCCACACAGGCCTGTTTTATAAAGACTCTAGGGCCAGAGTCTTTAAGTCTAGTGGCACTAAGTCTAGTGCCAATTTTTTGGTTTGGTCATGCTGGCATGAGAAGTGTGCCAGAGAAATTCAAGAAAAGATCTTATCTTAGCAAAAAAGACAGGAATATTCTGATTGATTAGTGATGTCTGCATGGGCTGGGGAGAGCAGCCCTTAAGAGTTAGTCACTCCCAAAAGGCTGTACTTCTGGAACCCCTCACCCTGGGGGTTAAGTTCCAACATGGGAATCCTGGAAGGATGCATACATTATAGCCATGGAAAAGGAACGCAAGAAGCAGCGTTGGGCAGCGGAAGCAGGTCCTGCCATTTGTCTGTGCCTTCATTCAACCTTGCAGGTAGTGACTATTCAAAGAGTTCAGGCAGGTGCTTGGTGCTACTTCTAGGGGCTAAGGAGCTGGGATGATCCCTGGCACCCGGAAACAACTTGGGGGAGCAGCTTAAGGAGCTCAAGGCAGGATTTGCACTCACAGTTTAGGGACAATAACAGTGGCTGGTGGTGTCCCCTTCCCCTCTCTCCAGGTTGGGGTGGACATTATTATGTCACTCTGGGGAAAAATGAGCCTCACGCCCAAAGTTCACGCCTCATCCTCATGTGAGGGTCTTCCCACCACTTGCTGATGTTGAGCTGCTCAGGTTTGAATCTAGATGGAAAGCAGAAATTTTGTAACACCTCTGAAAAGGTCCAAAATTAATTTCTTGAAAATATAGACTTAGAATCCATGTTTATATTTCTCCAGGAACTGAATTCATGGATAAGAAACAAGAATGGCACCAAAATATATTTGCATGTCATTTGCATTTATAATTTCTATTCTCTCTGGGCTTAAGGTGGTAGAAATAACACATTGCTCTGTCCCTAATGAATGCTATATTGTTTTCAAATAGCAAAGGTCAGTAATTTTGATTTTTTTTTCTGTTTGAGGTCAAACAACACAAATTGCAAATTGTTGTATACCTGACTGATGTATTTATTAATTAAACTTAAATTTTCTTTCTCTGTTTTGCTTTGTTTACTTTATGAGTTTCTAACATGTTAAAGCTAGCAGACAGTTACAAACTGCTAGTTCAGGAAATGAGAAGAAATTTTCATTTTTTGATTTGGTCATGGTGGCATGAGAAGTGTGCCAGAGAAATTCAAGAAAAGATCTTACCTTAGCAAAAAAGACAGGAATATTCTGATTGATTAGTGATGTCTGCATGGGCTGGCGGCACTGAAGCAGCAGCACTAAGGTAGGCATTGTCTAATGCACAGATGAGCCTGTCCCTCACCCTGTAAATAAGGAAGCTGAGTACCAGGAACTAAGTGATTTTCAATCATAGGAAAAGCCCTGGGCACAGCCAGGGTGCTGCCCACCTTCACCTCCAGTCCTTTCCCATTACTCCATGGCAGCCTGAGTGTCCTGTCTGACTATCGCCATTGCTTACACCTCCAGGTTGATGGCAAACACCCTGATCCTGTCAGCACTTTGCAGATACCACTGTATTTTCTTCCTTGAAAGATGTGTAGTGAGTTACTTTCAAATGTCACTCCTCTAAGCACTCACAGTACAGACTCAGAACTCAGAAAAATGATCTTTGCAGGCATGCTAATATCACAAAAAAAGTGGGTTGTGGGTTAAACCTCCCTGAACATAATTATAATGATGCTGATGACTTTAAAAGTATGCATTTAAAATGAATGAATATCGGGCTGGGGCGATAGCTCAGTAGAATAAGTGCTTGCCTGGCAAGCAGAGGGTCCTGAGTTCAATCCCAGGTACCGAAAAAAAAAAATGAATATTTATAATTATGCAGATTAATATGCAAAACAACAGCTTGCTTAAAATTTCATGTCAAGAATCACAAAGAAATACAAGTAAAACCATCCACATCTATCTCCATTTCTAGGAAGACAACTTAAAAAGTAACCCTAAGGTAGTCAGGTAAAAAAATGACTTGTTTGTTCAGTCATTTTAATATTAGAAAGCAGTCTGGTATTTGTGTAAGTCGCAGAGCTGAAGGCTGTAGCGGGAAGGATTGTCAGTGAGTGGTGACGGCTTTCCACCTTTTCAATGAGCCGCTTTTGTACTAGGTTGGAGCTATTGCAGGAACCCAGTTTATCCTTCGAATATATTTTATAACAAGTGAACATATATTGACACATAATTGTCCAGCAAAAACTTTATTTCCTGGCTCTCCTTGCAGCTCCTTGTAGCCATGTACATAGGTCGGGTCAGTGGGAAATGAGTAGAAGTGACCTGTGCCACTTGCAGGTGGCAGCCTTGGAAGCGAAGCAGTGTATGCTCTTCCTTCTAGCATCTTTCACTGGAGGAGCTGTAGATGTGTCAGGAGGAGGATGGCAGCTGTCTCATTTTCTCAATCACTGGGAGAGAAGCTGCATGCCTGGGAGAAAGGGAGGAGGGGAGGCAGAGGACATGGTGTGGGAGGGGAGGGGGAGAGAGGGAGAGAGGAGGAGGGAGATAGGAGGGGAAGGGAGAGAGAGATAGAGAG
>PVJA010033098.1:0-23251 GCA_004027025.1 Myocastor coypus | reverse complement strand
TTTTTTTTTTTTTTCTTGTTTCAGAACTTTTGTTTGTTTGTTTATTTACTTTTATGGCCGGCTCAGCCTGCCCTGAGGGCAGGGCTGGTGCAGCATGTGGTGCCAGGGATCGAACCGCGGTCCCAGAAGCCCCTCAAGCTTTCCCAAGCAGGCACTTTAGACCACTGAGCCATCCTGCCGGGCCCCCTGATGGTTATTTTTTGAAGTTTCTTAAACTCAATTCTATGCTTACCTGAATTCTGCTGGGTAAGCACGGGGTAGTTTACTCAGCAAAAGCTATGAATGCTGGGGGTGGGGGCATGCCTGTAGTCCCAGCACTTGGGTGACAGAGGCAGGAAGATTACTGTCTTGTTACTTGTTTTGTTTGTTTGTTTTTTCCTTATGTTACTGGGGCAAAATACCCAATACCCAAAATTAAGGAAGGAAAGGATTTTTTTTTTTTTTTGTCTTTTTGAGACAGGGTCTCGCTATGCAGTTGAGGCTGGTCCTGAGCTCACTTTCGTAGCCCAGGCTGGTCTCGAACTCGCACCAATCCTCCTGCCTCAGCCTCCCGAGTGCTGGGATTACAGGCGTGAGCCACCACGCCCGGCAGGAAAGGATTATTTAGTTCACAGTTTGTTGAGGTTTCAGTCCATACTTCACTGGCTCTAAGGCAGAGGGCAGCAGTTCATGGAGGCAGAAAACAGCAAAACAGGAAGAACAAAAAGGGAGGAGTAGCAGTTGCAGCCAGTAAGTCTATATCCCTTCCTTTTATTGTATTCAGGCTATCTGCTGTAGGGCAGGTGTAGCACTCACATCTATAATCCCAGCATTAGATCATGAATTAATCATAAACTCTAGAGGCTGATTCCATGGCTACATGAGTCTTTTGGGGAAAAACTAGATGTAAACCATAACCGTCACCCCAAGTTTGGGGCCAACCTGGGCTACCTAGTGAGTTAAAGTCTATCCTGAACTACTTAGTAAGACCTTGTTTCAAAAAAACAAAACAAAAAAGTTATTTATGCCAAACACATATTAGGAACTGAGATATTCAAGGACATATTGCTGAGATCCTTTTTTGCTGTTAAGTCTATAGAAAGTATAAAATGACTTAGCACATATAAGATTCAGTGGTTACATTTGTTGCCCTCTCCTTTGTGTGTGTCTCCTGCCTTGGCAGACCATTTACTATGGTTTGGGATACTGGTTAGAACTGTTGATAGAGAAAGACATATGGAATGTCAGTGCCAAGAGCTTGTGTAACAGTTTATCAAAGAAACAGTCAGCGGCTACTGATTCCAGGAGACCTGGTGAAGAGCTATAATGACCCGAAAAGGAGACAGAAGTCCAGCCCTTGTTTTCTTGAATGGAAGGATGGCATAGGACAAGGTGAGAGCAAAATGTGCACGCGCAGAAAAGGGAGGCATTAGAAATAACTATGGGGAAAGGAGGAGCAGGAAACCCAACTTGTGTGAGTATGCAGCGCATTTGCTCTTGCCCACACTAGTCTCTGGGTTGGTCCTTAATAATTAGAAAAATCAGCCCAGCATGGTGGCACACACCTGTAATCCCAATACTTGGGTGGCTGAGGCAGGAGATTATTGTGAGTTTGAGACTACCCTGGGCTACATAGTGAGCTCAAGGCCAGCCAGCCAGAACTGAGCAAGACCCTCTCTCAGACAAAAGAAAGGGACACAGTAAAACTTACTGTGTTAACAGTGTTGAACAATACCACCATTGTCTAGTTTCACCTTCTTTTTTGGGTGCTTCTATTTCAGCCTTCTACTTTAATCCC
Source organism: Myocastor coypus (assembly GCA_004027025.1). Classification (NCBI taxonomy): domain Eukaryota; kingdom Metazoa; phylum Chordata; class Mammalia; order Rodentia; family Myocastoridae; genus Myocastor; species Myocastor coypus. The sequence continues at coordinate 21,474 of PVJA010033098.1, read as the reverse complement.
ACAAGGGCATTCTTCATCTAGACTCCTATTACATCAGGCCATCATCTCTGCTGGGATCTGGTCCCCAGCATGTCCTACTGTAGCCTCATCACTCATTCACCTCTTCAGAACAACAATTAAGGGGCCAGAACATTTCCTGGATTATTTCTGTGAGAAGTGAGAGAGGTGGTAGTCAAAAGTGATTATGCCCATGGTGCTCCAGATACAATATAGCTAATGTGGACAGCACAGACCCAGAAATTCTTTTTATTTATTCATTTAGTACAAAGTCTCACTATGCAGTTCAGTCTTATAGTGAACCTCCTCTCTCAGCTCCTGAAGCCCTGGAATTACACGTGTGCCACCACACCTTTTTTGTAGATCAGTGGTTCCAGGGATGTCACAGCTTGCAGTACCAGGGATCAAACCGTGGTCCTTGTGCTTGCCAAGTGGGTGAGCTATCTCCCCAGCCAGCTTCCTTGAATTTTGGAAGCTGAGTAAGTGTATTGCCTGGGATAAATTCTGTCAGCCAGCTGGACCACATTATCCTTCCCAGCTTGTCAGCCATTCTCCCGCACCTTTCAGCACCTTTTCCTCCTTTGTCTCTCTGTTCCTCCAAACACCACAGATTACATTCTTCTTCTCTCGTAGTATCAGTTAATAGAAAATGTATTTTAACAGCACTTTAAAGCATAGTATTTACCTAAGAAGAAGTCCAAAATCGGGTCATTCTTGTATCATTAAGGACCTACCCACTGCTTCCTGCTCCTTTGTAGTCCTCAGAATGCTGTTTGTCTTCATTGCTGTTCCTTGTACTTGTGGCCACAAGAAGGCCACATTAGCTCCAGGCTTCATGCTTTCACACCCTGTCTCAGGACAAAGGTAGAGGCAAGAGCAACAGACTTTCTCTCAAAGTGCTTTTGTAGCCAAAAAAGAATGTTCCCAAGAGCTTCCTAGCAAACTTCTTTCATATTTCATTGGCCAGAACTGTGTCCCTCCCCAATCTCTAGTCACATGAATGACAATAGGAAATGGAATTACCAAGCTTGGTCCAGACCAACTGTGATTTATTCCAAGGGAGGAAAAGAATTTACCTTCCTTGAAATTAGGATCTTGTATCTGAACAATACTGGGATTCTATTAACATAAAATGAGTATTACAAGGTATGTCTTTTGCATAAGATAAAGACTAACTTACATTTTTATTTCAGCATCCATGTTCTAGATTTCACACCAATAAATGTGTGCATTATAGATTTGTGTGCTTGCTACTTCCAGGGATGACCAGCAAAAACTTCCATGGTGCTCATACCCAGGCAGTGGTGAACACCTGTAATCCCAGCATGAGGGAGTGGAGGCAAGAGGATTGCCACAAGTTCAAGGCCAGACTACACTATATAATGAATTGAAGGCCAGTCTGGATTGCACAGCAAGATTCTGTCTCAAAACAAACAAAAACCACATAACAAACATTCCCCCACATCATAATTTCCTCTCTCTTTCTCTGTCTCTCTCTCTCTTTCTCTGGGCAGATTCAAAAGATCTGAAGAATAGGAAAGCTACAGAATCTAGACAAAGTATACATGGGTTCCTGAATGACTTCCCAGAACAGAACCATCCTCTCACCTTAGCCACCCACAAGGGACTGATGACATGAATAAGCAAAGCAACTGATTTGTGTTAAGCCATTAACTTCCTGATGGCTGAGGGACAGTGTCTGCCACTTTCTTCTAGATGAGCTTTCTCCACCTGCAGTACTGTAAAGGAGCACAGGGTGTGTGTCTTACGGATAACTCAACCTTGCAGTTCTGGGAGAGGGGTGAATAGGGAAACTGTCCTCTCTGGGTTGGCATTAATTTCCAAAGCCACTAAAGAGCTATTCCAGAACTAGCACTCAGATCTCCTTTGCCTAGCTTGCCATAAAAAGAACTAAGACATCTCACAGAAATGACTGAGTTTGAGGCCTAAATAGGGAAAGTCCAAGATAAACCTGGAACCTGTCAGGGAGACTTGCTAAAAAAAGAAGCAGAAGCCAACTTGAAGTGGTACCCACTAATTAAACCTGGAAAATGCTTGCAAAACAAGAGAAAGGTGGTAGGGGCAGAGATATAGCTCAATGGCATAAGCGCTTGCTTGTCAAGCGCAAGATTCTGACTTCAATTCCTAGTGCCAAAAAAAAAAAGGATTGGGGATGTAATTTGTTTATTTACTTTGTCTTTTTGAGACAGATCTTGCTATACAGCTTAGGCTTAGATTGAGCTCATTCCTCAGCCTCCCAAGTACTTAGATTATGGGTGTGTGTCACCATGCTTGCTACCATGTCCAGTTGGGATGTCATTTAATAGTTGGGTGGGAAAGTTATGATTTTTAATCACTAGTACTAGGGGAAAAATCGGTATATTATAAATCCAGGGGAACATATTTAGTGATGAGCAGGATATTTACATGGTCTAAGTTATCTTTCCACACATTGCTTACTAATTACAAGGAAAAATTAGTAAATATACTGTGGAGAAATCAGAGACATTGGCTAGTTCATCAAAACTGACATTATTGATGAGGGGCAGATGGTCATCATGACGTTTTAGGTACAATATGATGAGAAGGACACAAATATCATTTATGTACTATTCTGACCAGGAAGATAACCTGAATCTAATCATGAGAAATATGACAGAAACATAAACAACAAATCCAAAATAAGGACCATTACTTTATGGGGTTGTTGTGAGGAACCCGTAAAAAAAAAAAAAAAAAAAAAAGCTAACTGGGTGTGATGATGCAGCCTGAAAAATAAAAAAAATGAAAAAAGGGCTGTGAGTAAAGCTCTGTGCAAGGTCTCTGAATCTATTGTCTGTCTATCTGACAAATAAATATTTATTCATCAAAGACTAAAGGAGAGTTATATACAAAAATAAGCCTAAATTTGGTTTATTGATTCATTTATTTATTGCAGTACTAGGTATCAAACTCAGGACCTTGTGCTTGCCAGGCAGGCACTTAATGCCACTGAGCTATTTCCCTAGCCCTGGATTTTATTTATTTTTTCCTGGTACCAGGGATTAAACTCAGGACCTTGTGCTTGCCAAGGCTAGTGCTTATTTTATTGAGCCATCTTCCCTGCAATTTTTTTATATTTTATTTTTTATAAAATAAGTTTATTTTTTAATGTATTTAGTATGGGGTCTATAGGGTCTCACTATCTAGAGAGACTGGACTGGGTGGCTTTACAGCCCAGTCTCCCTTGCCTTTTTAGTGTACCCTGGGGTGGAGCTGGCACAGCACTCAGGTGACTGAACCCTGGCCACTGCACTCTAAGCAAGTGCGTTAGTCTACTGGGCTATCTGGTCAGCCTCTGAATGTGATTTAGTGCTGGAAGACCAAAAAAAAAAAAAAAAAAAAAAAAAAAAAAGGAATATTCATGATAAATTAAAATAGCACATCAATGATAAGTGACCTACAGTTGATAGGTATAGATATGTATTAGTATGTATGGAAAGATATCTAGGTAGCTAATGTAAGAACATAAATGATAAAAGAAAAAAGGAAAAATGCTGCTGAATCTAAGTAAAACGATATATTGTAATCTTTGTTATTCTTTTTTTTTTTTTTTTTAAATTGGATACAAGGTCTCACTGCGGTTCAGACTTGTAGTGATCCTTCTGTCTCAATATCCCCAGTGCTGGGATTAAGGTGTATGCCACCACACCCAGTTTTAGGCCTGGCCTAGCACAGCATGTGGTACTAGGAATCAAACTTGGGTCTTTATACTTGCTAAGAAGTGCTTAGATTACTGAGCTCTCTCCTCAGCTCTCTTTATTTTTTATTTATTTATTTATTTATTTATTTATTTATTTTTGGCTTTTTGAGACAGGGTCTCACTGTGCAGTTCAGGCTGGCTTTGAGCTCACTTTTGTAGCCCAGGCTGGTCTCGAACTCGCAGCGATCCTCCTGCCTCAGCCTCCCAAGTGCTGGGATTACAGGCGTGAGCCACCACGCCCGGCTTCTCAGCTCTCTTTATTATTCATATATATATATATATATATACATATGTATATATATATATGTATATATATATATATACATATATATATATATGAAATTTTTTCGTCTTCTTGAGACAGGGTCTTACTCTGCAGTTCAGGCTGGCCTTGAGCTTACTTTGTAGCCCAGGCTGGTCTTCAACTCACAACAAACCATCCTCCTGCCTCAGCTTCCCAAGTGCTGGGGTTACAGGCATGTGGCATCATGCCTAGCCAAATTAATTTTATTTTCTGAGACTTTTCTTAGCAATACTGGGGATCAAATTCAGGATCTTGGGCTTACCAGGCAGGCACTTAAGCCGCTGAGCTATCTCCCCAGCCTCCTTAACTTTTCTATGTTTGAAATTATTTCCAAATAAAGTTTTCTTAAAAACAAAACAAAGCAAAATAACCCCAAACAAAGTTTTCCGGGATCTAAATTTCAGAAATCATTGAGGCTTCCCTTCAGTTGCTTTAAGGGATTTTTCCAGGCTCTGCTTCCTGTTCTTTAGTTCAGACCTTCACTTTCATCTGGTTTTGTCATTTTTTCAATCTGTTGACTTCTGATTGAATTTTGTTTTTCTTCCTAACCCCTTGGATTCACTACTTGTTTGGATAATTTGTCTAGGTTATTTATTTATTTATTTATTTGCTCTTGTTTCAGAACCTCTGTTTGGTTATTCACTCATCTTTATGGCTGGCTCAGCCCACTCCGAGGGCAGGACTGGCGCAGCATGTGGTGCTGGGGATCGAACCGCGGTCCCTGAAGCTACCCAAGCTTTCTGAAGCAGGCGCTTTAGACCACTGAGCCATTCCGCCCGGCCCTTGTCTAGGTTTTTTATTTGGCTTTTCACAAGACATTCCCTCTGGTCAGGTTCTTCTTTCTGGCCTTAAGCACGGAAGCTCCTAAGCAAGTGATTTCTTGCTGCAACACTGAATCCAGGCTCTAGGCCCTGGAGGGACATCATATCCTGTATGAGACCTGAATGATTTCACTACTTAGAGCCTCATCTCCTTTTTCCCAGATACCCTGACTTTGTGAGGAATTAGCTCACCTGTCTGTCCTTGTTCTACACGTTTCCTATTTGATCACGCCCTCATCTCATTCAAATTGATTCCCTTGCTCCCATCTTTATCCACTCCAGCCAGCTGGATCACCAGTTCTTTCATATTAACTGATTAAATCTCTTCAAGCCCTTCATTATCTTTCAAAATATGACTCTACTGACCTTACTAATTCCACATCTTCTCTGTTCTCTGTGGAACTGTAAGCTCCTTCGGGGCACAAATACATTTTTTTCTTCTAAGCTACTCTATGGATGTTTGTTGAATAGATAAACAACCTCCAGCTACATTGTTATAAAACATCTTTGACCATACCAAATACTACTCCAATGATATTTTCTGACTCCCTCATTCAAGTCATGGGTCTTCACACATTTTTCCTCACTAGACTGTAAGCTTTCTGAAGGAAAAGACCACAGTTTCTTGATCTTTCATCTGACCCAGTGCCTTTGACATAGAGCAGGTACACATGCAATTTCCTGGATAAAGGAATGAGTGACTATAGAATAGAGAAAATATTAGGCTTTAAATTCCCTATATAATGAGACAGACTGAGGAAACAACCTAAGAACAAGGAAAATAGAGATCAACAAGTATAAATAAGTAAATAATCTAAGTAGTCAGATGAAGATGGACTAGTACATGGTGGAAGGTAAGCCTGGAAGGCTCTCTCAAAGTAAATGTTTGAAAAGAATAAAGGGACATAACTTGGGTGAGAGATCTGAAGCATGCTGCAGAATTAGGCTAAACCAATACCACTTAAGTAATTAAATATTTGAAGCTGCTTTTTATGCAGGACCTGTTCAATTCCAGACCTTAAGTCTGGGCCTTTTCCCTAGCTCATTAGAAAGGCACCCCGTCTCTCATTCTTCATGTCTTAATGTTTTCAGGGTCAGCCCAGTGTGGGGACTTTATGTTCTCTAAACAGCAAGAAGGAAGTTTCTGTGAAAATAAGCAAACAAAACTGCCCTGCGGGATTGAACACTTTTGCTAACCCTGGTCCTCTAGGGAAATAAAAACTTTCCTGTTCCCAATAACATGGAACTGCTGCCAGTGTTGTCAAGCCAGAGAAAAACCCAAATGACTTCCCTTAAAAGGTACTGCAGCATAGTTTATAAAACTCTGTGTTTGTGAGATGGGGATCCAAGGAAATCAAGGACATACAATGGGGGCAGAATTCTGTGTTGGCCACATCTGTCACCTGCCCTCCATGGAGTAACTGCAAACATTTGTGGTGCCTGACAGTTACCTTCTAGGTTCCACTCATTGATGTCTGTAGCACTTATGGTATGGGACAAATTAATAGATTACATTAGCTTCCCTAAAATTTTTGCCCACTTTGGGAATCAGATGAACGTCTTACACAACAGGAGATATATCTGAAGTCCTAGTTGACTGTGGGAAAGGGCAGCAACTCTATTAGGATAACCTGGTGTCCATTCTCTCAGAACTCAAGGTCCAATGCATTGTTTCCTGAATATCCAGCCTTAGGATCTTCTGGTGGAGGCTAGAAAATTGTTGGCATTCGCTCACTGCATTTTTTTTTTTTTTTTTTGAGACATGTCTCCCTATGCAGCCCAGGCTAGGCTTGAGCTAGCTATATAGCCCAGGCTGGTCTCGAACTCGGAAAGATCCTAGCGTCTCAGCTTCCTGAGTGCTGGGATTATACGTGTGTGCTACCACGCCCGGCCTCACTGAATGTTTTAAAGAGGCAGATTCAAAACACAGCTATTCTAGCTCACTTAATACAAATGTAAGATTCTCAAGGCGGCAAAGGGAGAGCTCCTTAAGGGAACCTTGACGTGCAGAACCCGTACGGCGATGCCACACTGCCAGGACATCTCTGCCTAGAAAATAGTAAAGGCTAAACTGCGGTAGTTCCTCAGCCCCCAGGGGCTTCCCAGGTAGGCACAGCTCCCCAAGCGTTGCCCAATCTCTGGGGGGTGTCACACCAGACTGCGGTGATGCCACACTAGCTGGGATTTCATTTTACAGCTCAATGGCTACAGTCACCAGTAAATATCGCGGGCCTGCTCCGTGCAGGCTCCTCGGCCCTCGCACTGGGGCCACGGGGGCTCCCCCATGAGGCACCCCCATCCCCAAGGCCGTCGAGACTATGCGGTAGTCCTAACCCGCGAGCCTCTCCGCACTTCCGCCTCAGTAGGTGTCATGGCGCGAGGCGGGTGAGTGGTTCCGGCGGGGCGGGGTTGGCCGGATGGAGGCGGTCGCTCGGGGCTCCGCTCGTCGGGTCTGGCAACAACCGCGGTTGCGGAGTGAGGGGCCCGGCTGTGGCCCCGGACGGCAGCGGGAGGCCGAGGAGCGGCCGTGCGGGGCTGAGGCGGCGGCGGCGGCGGCGGGAAGGGGTCGGGAGGCGGAGCGGCCGGGAGGCTGGAGGGGCTGCCCCGGCGGGCGGGGCGCAGGGACGGCGCCGGAGGGCGGGGGCCGGGGCCCGGGCCGGCTCGCGCGGGGGGTATGATGACCCGGCGGCGGGGCCCCGGATCTCGTCTCCTCCGCTGCCCCGTCACGGCAGCCCCGACTCGCGGCTGAGAACCAGACACACCGGCGGTGAGTCGGGACGGGGTCCCGGGGCCGCGGCGGTGCGCCGGGCGAGGCGAGGCGAGGCGGGGCTGGGCCGGCGGGGCTGCGCGGGTTCCCTGCCTCCGGGGGGCGCCTCTCACCACCCGCCCGGACCGCGCACCGGGGGCCGGGAGCCGGCAGCTGGCGGCGGGGCAGCTCCTGTCCTCCTCTCCGGGGCGTGTTGTTGACCTCAGGTGACAGGGGCTGCCTCGCACCTCCTCACCCGGCCGGTTTTTCCCAGGGCTGCTGTGCCAGGTTCCCAGGGCGAAGCTTGGGCTCGGCTCCTTCGCACCTGTGCTGAGCGGCGCGATTTGGGGTTCTTGTGCTGTTGGGAACGGGGAAGCGTTGCCCAGAGAGGGCGGCGGTGGCGGGGTGGGTGTGGAAGCGTCGCGGTGTTCCCCGCTGGCGTTCTGTAGCCGGTCGCTTTGTAATTTGTAAGGACGGTGGGGACTGCGTGGGACCAGCCCATCTTGTGTGTACCCATGTAGAGGTCTGCTTCAAAGGCGAACTTGTGCTGCCTGTCGCCCCTTGGGAAGCTCTGTTAAAAACAACAACAATAAAGAAAACCAAAACTTGTGTGAGACCCATCCTATTCACAGGTCGGTAGAGAACAATCCCTTTTTGTGCCTAGCAACCAAGAAGAGAGGCAGGCTTGGTCTCCAGGAGCGCTGCTCTAACCTCCAGTTTGTTGTGGTGACGAACCTTGTGCAATAGCCTGTGTTTATGCTGGGCGCGCTTTCTTTCCTGTTTGAGGCGAGGGGCTGGGAAGGGAAAAGAGGAGAAAACAACCCCAAGGTCCAGTAGATCTTTTCTACACTTAACTAGGATTCAGTTCGTGGCAAATTCATTTTAAGGTAGCTCTAGATGCAGTTTTTTCATATTTTGGGGATTGAACCCGGGAACGCTGAGCTACATCCCCAGCCCTTTTTATTTTGAGACAGTGTCTTGCTGATTTGCCCAGGGTGGCATCGACCTTGTGATCTTCCTGTGTGGGCCTCCAGGATGTCTATGATTATACGTGTGTTGCCAGTACAGTCCGCTTGCCGTGCGATAGTCTTTCTTGTCTATCAATGACAGTGGGAGTTATATCAAAATAATTTTAGCTATAGATTTTTTTTCTCCCTCAATCGGGCCTTTATCTTGTTTCTTAGTAACTCAGAGGAAAACAGCAGTGTGGCTTCCTTTTCTAGATGAAGTGGGGTTAAATGAAGTGGCTGATGCTCTCGGCAAAACCTACAATTTTGCTCTTGTTTCTGTAAAGCTATTTCTGGTTCCTGGTCTTGTAAGTTTGTGTGTGTGTGTGTGTGTGTGTGTGTGTGTGCACGCGTGTAAGATATAGAGAATGCAAACCATTACCAGCTTTTTTTTGTATTGAAGCTGAAAGCTTTCTGTAAATGATTTCAGAAGTCTGCTAACAAGACATTTTACCTAATCATTGTTATTCAGGTAGTGATTTTGGATCTTTGCATATAATTATCTTGGGGTTCTGTGCTATAATCCTGATAGGATGAAGGATGTCATTGACTTTAAGATACTGTTCTTGGCTTAAAGGATATTTTGGTGAAGTATTTGTGGTTGAAACTGGAGGCAGCCTAGCCAGTAAAGCTTCTTAAGACCAATATGGTGAATGAGAGCCTCTGGTTGACAAATAGGACTTTTGTTGGCAATGCCTTTGTGAATTGTTTGTCCAGCCCTGGACATAGTTTTATGGATTTTAGGTCAAGTTGATTGGTAACAAGGTTTAAAATCGAACCAGAGCTGCCTCCTAAAAACACCCCGAAGATATGTCCTTGTTCACAGTTCTCTGGAAAATAGAATTCTTTAATTCTGTTTTTGTTTTTATAAGCACAGCTCCATCAGTGGTTTGTTGGTAGAGATCAGTGAGCCAACCCTGCCTTGTGAACTTCTTTCACTTGGAATTGGTGCAGCTTGTTATGCTTCGTCCTTGTATTTGGGCCTTCTGTAATTTGAAGTAACTTTGTAAACATGAACTACTTGATCAATTATCTGCCCTTTTATTTTTATTTTTGTGACTGTAAAAGCCATGTATTTTAAAAAAGATTATTTTTCTTTTGAAAAAGTAATTCCACCCTAGAGTCCTGCCTTTCCGTTTCAGCCTCCTGAGTGGTAGGGACTATAGGCATACTGCCCACAGTGGTTCCTTTCTTGTTTTGTTCAGTTTTCCTTTTAGCTGTTGAAATCCAAGTCCTAGATGTCTAATGCATTTTTGTAGTGCATAATTTGATACTAAAAACATTTATATCCTTTGTTGTTATTTTTTTCTTTTCATGTTGTACCACATCAGCAATATTCCAAGGTCACTGAAGGTAGGGAATGTAGTTTTATTTCTTTTCAGCTCTCTAAGGGTACCTCTTAGAATGTTTGCAGAGTGCTCGGTGAAAAAAATAAGACCTGAATCCTTCACCAGATTGCTAATTGTTAGCTGTATAAAACTTTTTTTAACAGTTTTTTTGAGTCTCCTTTTTTCCGAATTTGAAGATTTTAGAAACTCATTCAAGGCCCTTTTTAGCCATAAAAATCCTGTACTGTTTTGCTAGCACTTCTTCAGTCAAATACATTTCACTCTGCAGTTTTTCATTTTTCCACATCCGTTGGCAAACTTGCAGAAGTCATCTCAGCTATTGAAAGAGTCCCATCTATCTCACCTGCCAACCTTTTGTTGTCTTAAGTCTTGTCTTTCCACCTTTTGCTGGCTGATCTGAAGAGTCTTTTAGTATTTATGTTACATATTGATCTCTGCTTTGTTATTTTGGCCTTTTTCTTAAGCTGGAATCTCCATGAGAAGTACTTTTCTGTATTCTAAATTTTGTAGACTACTAAGATACTAGCTTTTAACTAACATACTGCACCTGTTTTTCTTTTATTGTTGTAGATTTTTAAAAATTAATCTAGGAGAACTACTGAAATTTAGGAAAACATAGTCTGCCTAGAGGGAAAGCAACCTTCAGCCACTTTACCAAAACTTTAGAAAATGGATTGAAGTGGCTGAAGTTGTACAAAATTGTAGTTACTCCATTGTAGATAGCACCAGATTTTCCATATCCTATTTTTGCAATACCACTTGGGGAACTGATTTATTATATAAAGGAAGTAAGTACCACAGGAAAGGGGGTGGGGAAGGTTAGATTCAAAATGTGTCCTTAGGGTTTCAAGATTAGTTTATGTATTGCTGTGTTTAGAACACTAATATATAAATATTTATTAAGTATATTTAGATACATAGGTGTATATTTTCATATTCATATATATTATGTGTATTTTTCTGCAAAGAGTTAATTTTAGTCTCATTGTGCTAGTATTTTTGTAGTCAGAATTACTTTTGAGGTTTTATTTTTTCATTTTATTGGTGCATTTGTTTTCTTTTTTTGATATATTTAGTATAAGGTCTACACAGTTGAAACTTGAAGTGATCCTCCTATTTTTAGCCTCCCAAGTGCTGGGATTATAGGGGTGTGTCACCACGCCCAGTCTCAATCACCATCTCAGCTGCACCCCAGGGGCGTGGCTGGCACGGCATTTGAGGTTTGCCCAGGTCCCTGCATCTGCCTAAGCAAGTTCTTTAATCTGTTGAGCTATCTGGTCGGCTTGCTTGCTTGCTTTTCTCTCCCTCTCTCTCTCTCTCTCTCTCTCTCTCTCTCTGTCTCTGTCTCTCTTTCTCTCTTTCTTTCAACTGGGTTTTGCTATATAGTTCAGGCTGCCCTTGAACTCACTATGTAGCCCAAGATGGCTTTGGATTGTGGCAATCCTGCATCTGCAGCACATGACCTGTTGGTACCTTTTAGATATACTTGATGATAACTTTTATCATAGGGTGTTTGTACCTGTACATGATATACATTGTTTCTTCTTTCTCATTCCTCTTTAACCCTTCTGCTTTTTTTCAAAAGCTTTGTTTCCTTTTTTTTTTCCTGTGTCCTTTTTTCTTGTCTCTTCTTTCCTTTCTTCTCTCTTCTCCTTTGTTACTGTTTTCATTTGACCATTCTCTTCCCATTTTCAATAGCTAGGATACATTCTGGTCCTTATTTACACTTTCAGTTTCTTACACTAGAGAATGTATTTAAACGTGTGTCTGACTTATTTCACTAAGGGAATAGTCTCAAGGTATATCCATTTAGTTAGAAATGGCTCAAGCTTATCCTTCTTTGTAGCATTGTAGTACTCCATTGTATATTTAAAAAAAACACATCTCCTTTATTCATTCATCAGTTAAGGGACATTTGAGTCATTTCCAAGATTTAGTTATTAAAAATTGTGCTGCTACAAACACGGATATGCATATCATATATCACTATAGTATGATGCTTTTATAGTTCTTTTGGGAAGATACCAAGAATGGAAATAGGTGGGCTGAATGGAACTTCTAGTTTTAGTCTTTTTGAGGAATTACCACACTGATTTCCATATCAGTTGCACCAGTGTGTACTTCCACCCACAGTAGAGCTGGGTTCCTTTTCCCTAGGCTTCCCCAGCATTGTTATTGATTGATTTTGTCCATCTGTCTCTGTCTCTGCCTGTCTGCCTCTCTCTCTCTCTCCCTTCCCTTCCCTTCCCTTCCCTTCCCTTCCCTTCCCTTCCCTTTCCCTTCCCCTTTCCCTTTCCCTTTCCTTCCCCTTCCCCTTCCCCTTCCCCTTCCCCTTCTCCCTCCTTCCTTCCTTCTCCTTCCTTCCTTCCTTCCTTCCAGAAGCAGAGTCTCACTATGTAATTCAAGCTGGCCTTACGCTCACTTTGTAGCCCAGGCTGGGTGGGAACTTGCAAGGATCCTCCAGTCTCTGCCTCTCAAATCCTGGAATTACCAGTGTGTACTGTCACACTGAGCTTAGTTGATTTCTTAATAAAATTAACATGCTTGGTTGATTTCTTTATAAAATTATGTTGTCACTAAAAAACCATACTGTTTTACAGTAACTTTGTAATATAATCTCAAGCCATTCTTTCTGGGGTGGCATGGAATTTCAGCATTTTTAAAATTTGCATCTCTCCAATGACCAGTGAAAAATTTTCCATGCATTTGCCATTGCTACTTTATCTGAGAAGTGTATGTTCATTGTAGGTACCCATTTTTGGATTAAACTGGGAGGGTATGATTTTTTTCAGTATTTCATATATTCTACATATTAGTGCTTTATCTGAGGATAGGTGGCAAAATTTATTTTATTTTTGTTTTATTGTTTTTTGTTTTGTTTTGTTTTTTGTGGTTTTTTTTTTTTTTTTGGACCGGGGATTAAACTCAGGCCCTTGAGCTTGCCAGGCAAGTGTTTATTTTACTGAGCTATTTCCCTGGTGGTGGCAAAATTTTTTTTCTCACTCTGGACTGTCTTTTCACTCTGTTGATTTCTTTTGCTCTGCAAAAGCTTTTTAGTAAAATAAGATCCTAATGATTCTTTGTGATGTTTTGGGTTTTGTTCATAAAATCTTTGACTATACTATTGTCTTCAAGAGTTCTACCTATTCTGTCTCCCAGCAGGTTTAATGTTTCTGTTTCAATATTTAAGTCTAGTCTATTTTGATTTTAGCTTAATGCATGGTGAAAGATATGGGTCTAGTTTTAATCCTTGGCATGTGGAAAGCCAGTTTTTCCAGCACCATTTATTAAGAAGGCTATTTTTCTTTCAGTGAAGGAGTTTGACTCCTTTGTCAAAGATAAGGCAGCTAGTGCATTTATTTTATTTTATTTTATTTGTTTTGTTTTGTTTCTTTTATTTGTTTGTTTAGAGTTGTTTCTGTATCTCCTGTTCCATTGATCCTCTAGTCTTTTTTTTTTTTTTTTGCCAGTAAGCTGCTGTTTTTATTTAAGTAGCTATGTAGCATAATCTTAAATCAGGAATTGTGATGCTGTGCCTTGCTTTTGTTGGCCAGAGTTGCCTTTGCTTTCTAGGTCTCTTCTGGTTCCAGATAAATTTTAGGGTTGTTTTCTCTAATTCTGTGAGATATGCTGTTGGGATTTTGAATAAGATTGCCTTAAATCTAGCTGGGCATGGTGGTACATGTCTGTAATCCTAGCACTTGGGAAGCTGGGGCTGGAGGATCAGTGCGAGTTCGAGACCAGCCTGGGCTACAAAGTTGAGCTCAAGGCCAGCCTGAACTGCATAGCGAGACCCTGTCTCAAAAAGACAAAAAAAGATTGCCTTTAATCTATATAACATTTCACTGTGTTGTCTCATTCTACCTAAGAACAAGGAATCTTTCCATTTTCTGATAGCCTCTTTGATCTCTTTCAGAGAACTGTCATTTTCAATGTAGAGATCTTTTATTTCCTTTGCTAGGTTTTTTTTTTTTTTTTTTTTTTTTTTTTTTTTTTTTTTTTTTTTAGTATAGGGTCTCACTACACCGATAGGACTTGTAGTGATCATCCTGTTTTCAGCTTTCCAAGTGCTGGGATTATAAATGTGTGCCACCACATCCAGTCTCAATTGCTGTCTCAGCATGTACCAGGGGCTGGCATAGCACACTGGGAATTGAACCCTGGTCCCTGCATCTGTTTAAGCAGGCACTTTGATCTGCTGAGCTATCTGGCTGCACTTTAAATCCACTAAGCTATCCATTGGCCCTCCTTTGTTACATTGATTGTTAGGTGTTTCATGTTTGGGGATGGTGGTGTCTAAGTGTTGTTTCCTAAGTTCTTTCTCAGTGAGTTTGTTGTTTGTGTACAAAGAGGCTAATGATTTTTGAGTGTTGACTTTATGTCTAGCTACACTGCTGAATTTTTTTAACATTTTATTTTTATTTATTTGATTTTAAACTTTGTTTATTTATGTTATGGCTGGCTCAGCCTGCCCTGGGGGTGGGGCTGGTGCAGCATGTGCTGCCAGGGATCGAACTGTGGTCCTTGTAGTTCCCTAAGCAGGTGCTTTAGACCACTGAGCTATCTTTCCGTCCCCATACACTGCTAAATTTGGTTGTTAAATCTAGAAATATTTTCCTGGTGTTCTGGGAGACTTTATATTTATATATGAAAAATTAATGTGATCTCTCTATAGTTAGTCTAGCAAATATTGGACACATATTATATATTACCCGTTAGATAATTCTTTAAAAAAAGAGATGGTCATGGTGGAGCACAGCTATAATCTCTCAGCACTTGGGAAGCTGAGGCAGAAGGATCACTGAGTTCAGCTCTAGTTTAGGCTATAGAGTGAGTCCAAGACCAGCATAAACTACACAGTAAGACCCTGTGTTAACCCCCTCCCCTCCAGAAATGTAACAAAAGGGAAAATTGCTGTGACACAATGATATTCTACTGCTCTACAGTTTGAAGCTCATCCTTACAGAATTTGAAGTTTAAAAATCAGTGGGCTGTGGAGAAGTCAAGTTTGAAATAAATAATTACAAATTGTAATGCTTAAAATCCAGACTTACTCACCAGTTAGTACATAATTTGGTACCCCCCCCTTCCTCTTTGGGATCTACCTTTACTTTCTCCATCATTCCACTCCCATCTGGTCTTGTCTCTTTAGACAGGCCAAACATGTTCCTATCTTTATACTTCCTGTTCCTTTTTGCTGGAATGCCTTTTCATTAGGTCTTTGTTTAGATGCCACCCTTGCCCGAGGCTTTAACCTCACCACCATCTCAATCACATCATTGTGTTTTGTTTTCCTCATAGCACTTAATCATTATCTGTTGTTTTCTTGTGTGTGTGTGTGTGTGTGTGTGTGTGTGCGTGCACACACAAATGCACATGCTTGTGCATTTGTCTTCAATAGAATGTAAACTCTAGAAATAAGAGGATTTTCTTCATTGTTAATACTGCTGTTATCTTGTTTGCAGAACAGTCCCTAGGAGACTGGTCCTCAGTATGTCTGTGTAAAGTAGTAGTCGAGCATGCTGTGAGACCCTTTACCAAGAGCTAACTTAGTATGGTCTCAGGGAGGGCTTTTCTGAATGTATTTGTCAGCCAGAGGCTAAGTAAATAATCTAGCTGAAGGAAAATATAACAACCTGAAGAAAATATTGCTGGTTTAAGTGGTCATTCCAGGTTAGCAGGCAGTTCAGCTCTGCATGATTACTTAGGTACCTGTGTTCCTGCCATGTTGTTGCTCTGCTCCCCCTTCATAGTAGAAGCTGGGTTTTGTGGGTTCCTGCTGGTATATAGGGAAATCGGAATATCTCACCCATTTCATCACTTTCCCTTTGTGTGAAGGAGTAAACATAGACCTGTCATGTGCTTGGGATGAAGGCAAGAAGAGATTTTTTTACAAATCAACAGTCCCTGACTCACTGATGTAGTGAATTTTAAGCAGAGACTATATGGATAAGAAGTTAGGAAAAGGCCAACTGGGAAAAATAGTGTTCATAAAAGGAACTAGGGCGGAGAAAGTAAAACTTTCACTAAGAACCAGAGAAGGAAACTGGAAGAGTGAGTGCCGGGGAGAGTGGATGGAACCAAACTACATAAATGATTATGTTTTGTAAGGCTGGCAATACAAACTGGAGTGTTTGGACCTTATCCTAAGGTGTTAAGTGGAAAGCAGGTGTGCATTTTTTTCCAGATTTGTATTTTTAAAGGCTTCCATTATAAAGGAATGAATCAGAGAGAACTTAAAAAGATTTCAGTTCAATTAAGGGGAGACAAATTGGCCTGTTTGAATAAGTAGCCTAGAATTGTACAGTAGTAGTGGAGAAAATTGAGTCTAGAGACATCTAGGTGTTCTGATAAATAATTTTCTTCCCAGATTGTCTTGCTTTATTTTTCCAAAGCTTATTCTCTTTTTTTTTTTTTTCCTGCCTTCTGTGTGCTGGTGAATATGTACATTTGTGTACATGTCAACCAATGACAAGCACTTGGGGAAAAGCCAGTATTTGGTGCTGAATTAGATTATTTAGGTCACCAATTGTTAAATTGTATTAAGGACACAAAGGTGACTGAGTACTAGCAGCAGGAATCTGTTATAGGCATACTGGGGAAAAGATGGAAGTCACTGAAGATTGAGGACAAAGCATTAAGGAATGATAACTTGATTGTCACACCTGATCATTCCATTCAGGCTTGTAATATTTGAATTCTTTGTAATAAGATTATCAGTCAGCTTATAGGACTTACGCTGTGGTACCCAGTAAATGATGCTGAGAGGTGTGTCCTTGCCCCAGAGAGTAGGGAAGCTGTTTATTTGATTTTATGAAAATGGTGCATTCTAGTGTTACTCAACTTTCTTTTTAGCAGTAAGTAGGACTCCCAGTAGTCTTTCACCTTTTAATTAGTTTGGGATTAATGCAATGGGCAAATTTGTCATTATATGGAGATGGTTAAGTCCTTAGAAAGTGGGGGTTGAAGTGAAAAAGACTTTGTTCGTTGTTGGAGCAAAGAGGTAACAGCATTTTCAGAAAGTTTAGAAGTAACTTAATTTGTTATGAATGATTCTCCTATGAGCTAAAAATATTTGTAATTTGCTTAACAGTCTTACATAGTAAAATTTAAACAGATCTTAATTCTGTTCCTTTTTTTGTGGGGGTAGGTCTTTGGCAAGACAGCTGATTGCCTCCTTATTTGCTGTTATGGTTTATGTCTAATTGTCCTCCCAAAGCCTCATGCAATCATGGGGTGGAGACTTCTATAGATTGAGACTTAACTGATGAGTCACTGGGATTACGTGTTGTACATACTGATGAGATTATCAGTCTGAGTACTGTTGGGAATTATAGGTGTGGCCTGAGGTGGATAGGCTAAGGCAAAGGGCCTGATGTAATTTAGAGACAGAGAGACAGACTAGTACAGTTGTTCTCTGCTACCCTAGTTGGTTGGTTGCCTCTGTCACCCTATTGTTGCTGTTCTGCCACCATGAACTGGATGTTCTCTGCTCTGTTCCACTCAGGCTTGGACCAGCTGAATATGGACTGAAACCTCCAATAACTATGAGCTAAATTAC
Source organism: Myocastor coypus (assembly GCA_004027025.1). Taxonomy (NCBI): domain Eukaryota; kingdom Metazoa; phylum Chordata; class Mammalia; order Rodentia; family Myocastoridae; genus Myocastor; species Myocastor coypus. The sequence continues at coordinate 3,947 of PVJA010033098.1, read as the reverse complement.
CTTTCCCTCCTTCATTTTGAGTTTCAGGTATTTGTCCCAGCAACGATAGAAGAGTAACTAAGACAGAATTTGGTACCAGAGAAGTGGGGCCGTTGCTGTGGCTATACCTGACAATGTGTATTACAAGCTTTGGGGAATGGCTTACAGGAAGGATAGGAAAGGTTCAGAGATGCCGCCTACAAATGAAGCACTGGAAAAGCTTCAGCTGTTCTGTAGGGGAGATTCTGGTCAGACCTCAGACCAGAAGACTGGCTTGAAGCCTGGGTATAAAGAATGGCTTAAGAGCAGAGATTGGAAAGGTTTGGTTGGAGAGATTGTCTACTTGGGAAGAGCTGGAAAAGCTTCAGCTGTTCTGTAGGGGAGTTCTGGTCAGAGCTTAGACCAGAAAACTGACAGAAGGCCTGCCTGTCGGAATTTTGCTCATGCCCAGACATTTTGCCTAAGACTGAGATTAAGCATGGCAGACTGATTAATCTTTCAAGAGATATTTCAAAGCAGCCAACTATTGGGGCAGTGGCATGGTTGTTATTGATGGCTTTTAGCCAGATTTATGTCGAGAATCAAGAGCGAAGAGTCAAACAGGATGATTTAAAATGTGAGTTTGGCCAGAAAGGAAACACCCAGAAAGCTTTGGACTGCAAAGATGGAACAGAGAGGATTTCCACTGCTGGGAAGGAACCAGAGAATCAAAAGGATGACCTGAGAGCGTCACAAGAGGTGGCAGCACTCCGCCCTTTGCAGCCCCAGAATTGCAAAGGAGAGAGGCTTTGCCTTGAGAAGAAAGCCACAAAGACCCAAGTACCAGAATGGCAGCAGCAGCCAAACCAGGTTCCAAAATGGAGCCAGCATGGAGAATTTGTTCCTCAGAATCAATGTCAGAATGTTATGGCCACGTACTACACCCCTACAGCCAAGAGAGAAAGAAGCCTGGCTACCGCTGCAGCTGGCAGCAGACCTTAGCAGTGGTTTGGGGTACATTCAGAATTCAGTTGTTAGGTTACAAAAGCTTCCACCTAGATTGCAGAAGACCTGGGAAGCTAGGCAGTGTGCCCCTGAGAGGGCAGTGTGTAAAGCTGTGTGTAAGAAACCTGTTCAGTGGAAACCCCATAAGTCTGAAAAAGCTAGGAATGTGGATCATGCAAAGAGGGAGCAAAGCCAGCCTAAGAGAGAAGCTATGGAAACTACCACCAAGAGTACTGTAGAAGCGGAGCTACATGGAGCCCATAACTCAGTGCAGACTGTTTCGCATGCTCCAGTTGGAACTATGGGATTTAATGTTTACCCTGCTGGATCTTGGACATGTGTTGGTCCTAGTGTTTCGTATTACCCTGTTGTTTGCAACTTTTCGAATAGTAATGTTTATCTTATGCCTTTGAATGTTGGATGTGTTTAACTTTCCTATTCTACAGGGGCTCACAGTTGAGAGTTTGCCTTAGATCTTGAAGGAGACTTGGGATTTGAACGTTTCAGCAATGCTGAAACTGTTAGGACTTTGGCAACTCTTCCTGATGGACTAAAATGTCTTTTGCACAAAGGGATATGTGTGAGACTTTGGGGGTCCAGGGGTGGAATGTTATGGTTTATGTCTAGTTGTCCCCCCAAAGCTTCATGCAATCAGGGGGTGGAGACTTCTATAGATTGAGACTTAACTCATGAGTCACTGGGATTATGTGTTTTACATACTGATGAGATTATCGGTCTGAGTACTGTTGGGAATTAATAGATGTGGCTTGAGGTGGATAGGTTAAGGCAGAGAGCCTGATGTAATTTAAAAGAGAGACAGAGAGACAGACTAGTGCAGTTGCTCTCTGCTACCCTAGTTGGTTGGTTGCCTCTGTCACCATACTGTTGCTGTTCTGCTACCATGAACTGAATGCTCTCTGCTCTGTTCCACTCAGGCTTGGACGAACCCAATATGGGCTGAAACCTCAATAACTGTGAGCTAAATAAACTTTTCCTTCCTTCATTTTGAGTGTCAAGTATTTGCCCCAGCAACGATAGAAGAGTAAGACTCTTGCAAAGGCAAATATTTGGGGTATAGTATTGTTATCATGTGTAGAAATTAGTTTTTAGCTTAATTTGAGTATGTTGTATAAATAAAAGTGATTCAGGGTGTTTTTTAAAGGCTGTTTTGATTCTAACTAATATTTTAGGATAGAATCTCACTATGTAGCAAGCTTGTCTTAGACTCACTATATAGCCCAGGCTGAACTTGAGTTTGTGTTGATCCTCCTGCTTCAGCCTCCCAAGTGCTGGGATTATAGGCATGTATGACCACTATTTTTAACTCATTAATTGTACAGATTATAGGTTTCCGTACATGCCTGTATCTTGTTTTATTTAAATTCTTTCCCCTTTTTCACTTAGCACTCCCCGTTAGTCCTTCTCTGCTACTTTCAGTCTTTAAAAAAATTTCTTTTAATTTTAATTTTTAGTTTCCACATATGAAAGCATTGGCAGTACAGTACTTGCCTTTCTGTATCTAATTTTACTTAATATTATAATCTCAATTTCCATCTATTTTTCTGAAAGTGACATGATTTCATTCTGTGTGTGTGTGTGTGTGTGTGTGTGTGTGTGTGTCCTTTTTAAACAGGGTCTCTATGCAGCTCAGGCTGGCCTTCAGCTCACTATAACCCAGGTTGGTCTTGAACTCACAGCAACCCTCCTGCCTCAGCTTCCAGAGTGCTGGGGTTACAGGTGTGAGCCACCACACCTGAGCATGATTTCATTATGACTGAGTAATACTACACTGAGTTCTGAGTTTTAGGTTTTTTTTTTTTTTTAATTTATTTTAATGAGAAAGAAAGATAGCAATGAAACAGTTTCAAAACAAGTTAGGATGGTTACCATACTTAGTACAACACATATTGTTGTCTTCATAGTTATTCAGAGGACAAGGTGCAGACCTGTTATGTCTAAACAACATCAGTATAAACTTTTATTCTCAATGAACTAAGAGAAATTAGCTGTATAGCCTAACTCTCTTGTATATACATACATATGTATATACATATATAGTTTTTCTTTTTTGGGGGAGGACCAGGGTTCAAACTCATGACCTTGCACTTCCCAGGCAAGCACTTGTGCCACGGAGCTATCTCTGCAGCCCCTATAATTTTTCTTTTTTAACGTTTCTAATACTAGGAGAAAATATCATACCATGTCTTATAAGTAGATTGTAAGTCAAAAATACAGTATGAATCATAAAACAAAAATTATAATTAAACAATGTTCAGAAAATTAATTAAATATTATTTTAGAATTAAATTAAATATTTCAAAACAGGGACCAGGAAGATAGCTCCATGGCACAAGTGCCTGCTTGGCAAGTGCAAGGTTGTGAGTTCAAACTCCAGTCCTAAAAAAAAAAAAAAAATCAAAACAGTATTCCAAAATTCAAATCAAATCATAAGTCCAATTGGCTTAGAGGCCAGAATATTGTGTATCATAAGTATGAATCTGTCGAGAGTACTCACATAGCATTTGAATAGGTTAATATCAACCAAGAAGAAGTTTCCATAATAGTAAAGAATTACTAAGCATAAAGCATAACATTAATACTCGAATGGCAAATATTTGACCAGAACTTCTAACAGTTTGGGGGTAGGATATAACACACAAAGTTCTAATATGTTGTGTACATTGACAGTGCCCATGACGCCTACTGGTGGCCAGGTATCACTTGTGGGACTGAGCTGCTGCTATTTCCTTGATATTCACCCTGAAGACCCAGACAGAATCATGACCCATAGGGTGCAGGAGAAGTCCATTTGTAGAATATGCTGATGGAAATATTCTGCTGCTGTATACAAAAGAATAGTTGAAAGACTGTTGTTGTATATCTCTTTTTCTCCTGTGTTTAATTGTTTGCCTTATTTGATTGGTTCTTTCCATTGTCCTCCATGGAGTTGTGGTCATTTTGATTCCTCTCTAGAATATATTTTA